>BQNB010134635.1:0-18285 GCA_026074375.1 Tanacetum coccineum | reverse complement strand
GTCTGACCTCGTATCATGCTTGACTCGTATAGTAAGTCGCTGCCATTGTTGTTTCGTGCCCCATTACTGACCTTATTGTTTCGCACCTAGATCACAGCCACCCTTATTCGTACCCAACTACTGTCCTTTGTTGTTCGTACCCAAGCTTCGGTCCTTATGATTTCATGACCAGGCTGCTGCCACCATTGTCGAAACTCATGAAGTTTCGCAGCAACTGCTGCTACTGTCATGACCTTTTAGCTGCGAAATGACACCACAACGCCTTAGTTACAACCCTTACCTATCACATAACTAACATTATAAGAATAGAGCTGTACGAGTTTCATGGAAATTAATATACATGCATATGTACATAATATGATAAAGAAGAACACTAGAGATAAGTGAACAAAGGTGCGTGAGTGGAAGCAAACGACACCACAACAGTGGTTGTCTTGTTGGCTGCGTCAGAATCAGAAGAAAAAGAAAGTGAAATCAGTAGCCATGTGAGTTTAGTATAAACAAATGGCCATGTGGGTATATTACGGAATATATAGAGTCTGCATTGGTATATTGGCATGTAGAGGTCTATTTCTCGTATCAAGTCCTCTTCACGCCATGAAGTCACAATCCCAGATCCAGTCTTCCGCTCTAGTGAATTTGGGGGTGTGACACGCTTGGTCCACTTTGCTAGATCCAGTTGAATGATAGGTCGCATAGAAAAGCGCGTAAACAATTATAAATTGATAAATATAAACAAGCACTCAACGATAAATCAAGAAATCGATATAAACAAATACCAAACATTCAGATTTTCATAATAATGGCTCATACCCAAAGGTATCAGCCTTCAAATGTCATAATAAATACAAGAGTAATAATTTAGCCAAGGTAAACTAACTAAGTTAATGAATGATACCAAAAACTGAACGAGTACAAAAGTATATGGAATTACACGATGTCTCCTATGGAATTGAATACGTTGCCCAACCTCTTCTGCTCTGTTTCTCCTCTGAGAATCGACTTTTATGGTTTAGGTATCGAGAATATGATTTAGCACACTTAAAACTCGTTTTTGAGTTTTCCATTTATAAGGTCTGGAAGTCGGTTGGATACGGCATATCCATGTTTTGGATAAGGCGTATTAGGGATTTCTTGGAGTAGGGACCACGTTTGATATCTTCTAGAATATTATATTGATTCCATATCTTGAATACGGCGTATAGATCCTCTGGATACAGTGGTATTGATCTTTATCTTCTTGGTCTTTGGTGAGAAGTGCCGCACGGATACGACCCCGTATCTTCTTGATGGGATAAACGGCGTATTGGTCTTCAGAAATAGTAATCCTTCATAATATCTTTAGTTAAGCTCCAGAATGCGGCGCACTTTTGCTATGTTTCACTCAATTACATCCATAAGTAACTGCAATTCTCAAATATAAACGATTTAAGTAACATTCTTGCAATGACTATACTAAATGGGTTTAATATCATGGGATACATGATGCTATAAAATAGACTTTATTTGAATGTCATCAAATAATCCCCCCACTTTGAAATCCTTACTTTTCCCTCAATAGCCTTTAGAAAGTTTACAAAAATGTATCCAAATGATTTTTCCGTTTAAAGCAATTTATTTAATCTATTACAATACACAACCAAACACCTCACAAATAAGGAAGAAGAAAACACTCAAATCACTCAACTAATGCTATGTGGGTAGACATGTAAAACTAATTCGCTCAATTGCTCGGTAGAGATTCGTAACGACTAGTATTCCTATCATAAAGCTTGGCAGAATACACCTTCTCCACCACTAAAGAACAAGGGTAACAAGTTTATAAAGGTAAATATGGGTTTTTGTATGGAAAGGCGTACGGTTTGATCATTCTACAATCTTTCACCAGAAGTACCACTCCAACAAGGCAGCTGAAGCACACATACACACCCGGAACGCCGGGATAGACATGAGTGTTCGATCACATCCCCATTCGAATTTAACCAACGGTTAGGATGAAGAATGATATAGGGTAGGAACCTTCTAACTTTTCATCAAAAAAATTCGTAAACCAACAAGTTAGAAGACATCATAACACACCCTGGAACGCCGAGATAACCATCACATGTTTTCGTATGAATCCTCATTCGCGTAAAACCAGAGGTTAATCATTAGGTGAGAGGGAAGTAAATTGTTGTTAAATAAAAATCAAGAAACAAATAGATTAAGGCTTAAAGTACAAGTTGCTAGACACTTATTTTCCCGACCGTTATTATGACAAAGACACGACTATTTACAACGTCTTGATCATAGATCAAAAACAACAACCTAAGTTGGCGTTCCCATAACGGTCAACTCCCCAATCATTCCAAAACTTTACATACTCTACAAGGCAAGTGGCGATATCTTCCACTTTGTACAATACTCTACATCGTTGATTTTTGTCGACGTATCAACGAATAATCGATCCTTCGTATAATTCCTTTGGTAATGCTCTTTGCGAAACGATTATCTTCAAACTTCTTTCTCTTTTTGTATTTTTCCATTTTTTTGCTAACTATACTTCAATTCTCGGTGTAGTTTCACCATCTTCACGATCATAATAATTCCGGATAATTCCTTCGGTAATTTCTTCGTTCTTCGGATTCACCATTAATTGTGACGGTAGTAAAATCACATGAGCTTTGACTACTAATATACATTCCCATTTGCAATGTGCAAATTTCCAACCGCACCAAAGATAGAAAATGACACAAGACTCGAGAAATACAAACTTTACACTTTAAGCAACTAGCAACTGTAAATTAAACTTAATCTAACAGGGTAGGTTAAGGTGTAAGGGTGTAACGAAACAAATAATTGGTGTAAATTCCTAAAGGATTGGCTCTACGGGTTGTTCTAGTGGATCATCACTCTAAAGATGAGAGTGGAAGGGTTTAAATAGAGATAAACTAACTAACCGTGTTAGTTGTTAATAAACAACATGTATGGCGATTTGGTTGTAATCCTAAGATTTACCAATTTAAACAAGTTACTCCAAGTAAATCCATAATACTCATTATTGTGGTCTCGAATAGATATACCAAGCCAAGTTCTAAAGTCTACAACATCACCGGCACACTCATATTTTGTGAAATTTGGGTAAACATTTAGAAACGAAAAGGTTAAATACTTACAATATCTATCAAGGGTTATTGTATGCGGGTTATGTATCAAGTAATTTCACAAAAGTATGCTTGAAAAATTTAAATTTGAGCATAATTTAAGCATTTTAGTGTGAAAAATAGGACAAGTAAACATTCTAATTCCATCCCCCACTTGAATTTTACAACGTCCTCGTTGTATATATAAAACATTAAATACGGGAATTTAAAAAGAATTAGAATGAGAAACTCCCCTGATATTTGCTCGGTAGGCTTCTCATTATTGAGCAAAATTTTCGTGTTGAAACAAAACCGTCTTGAGGTTTCAAGACCCAACACTTCAAGATTTCCAGATTCGAAAAATTTCGCACCATATTCGTCGTTATTTCCTTCACGAGGTCCCTGTGATAAAACATAGGAAAAGACAGGGCATTCCTTATCTTGGTATGTATACGATTAATTTAAATTAAACTAAAACAAACTAAATACGGGTCAGACTGTGGATACGGCGTATCAAGTAGATGAATACACGATTCGCAGAACGACGATATAATGTTTTTAAAGTGCAGAAAAAATAAAGACTAGATACACGTCTAGACAATCAATACCCCGTATGGTTAAGGGCGGATCTGTTCAATTTGAAGTCTTGGAAAGACAAACCATAACAAAAATTAAATAACATTCCGGGTTGTCTCCCGGGAAGCACTTTTGTTTACAACGAAGTCTTTAAGTTAGACTTTTCTTCAGCTTCTCTTACTTCACGTTGCTCTAGTCACCATCCATCCTTCATTCCATTAATCCGAAAGATTTCTTTCTTGGTAAGCTTGGCACGCATCTCTTCTCGTCATAATTAGATCATCGTATTCGTCTTCTTTTATAGCAACATACTCTTCATCATCATTGAACGAATATTTAATCATCATATATTTCCTTATGTTGCATACTGGTTGCTCATGAATTTCACATAATTCTTTATTCCCATTATCTTCATGATTAATTTCATAAGTTATCGATCATAGTTGTTATAAAGTTTCATTTCGCCTTGAACGCAGCGCAGCATGACTCATCATTGTCGATAACCCATCCATATAGCTTTGTTTCTTAAAGCTTCTTCTTTAAGTTCACAATCATCTAAAGCATCGTACCACTCGTAATCCTGATAATGGAGTTGGTTTTTAATAATGTAAGTTCCAGGTAAATTTCCTCCATTACAGTAACCATCTTCTTTCCAGCTACACGTTGGCCATTCCGAACACCCAATTTTATAGTTGAAAGGCTCGCAAGTATCTTTGACTGGTTTTGGCTCCGTCCAAACTCCAGTGCCAGTTCATGGTTTCTCATCAACCCATGGTACATCCTTATTCCATTCGTAGATCCGGAATAATACCTTTTTAGTTCTTCCATCAATTTTCATATGCTTATCAAATGATGAGTTCACTCGTGATAAAAATTCAAGCAGATCAATTCCCCAGTTGTCTCCTTCATCCAATATTTCATCTTCTCCATCGTATGAATCCGGATAAAATTTACAGAAAAATTTCTCAACAAGTTCTTCCTATACCGCAATTTTTCCTTCCCTTTCATCTATCCACCATTGCCTTGCTTTGGCAGTAAGTGAGAGAGGAAAGATCTTCATTCGTAGTTGATGGGAATCCGTACCAGGAAAGCGAATTAAATCAACAATTTAGAGTACCTTAGCGATGTGGTCAATAACGTCTTCGTCAATCCATCTGTGGTATGTATTCTTTTGTGATTCCTCCAAAAATTCTTTGCTGAGATTAATTTTTATGTCGTTACTGGTGATGGAAAGATATGATTCAGATTGAGCTTTTTCCATGCTTTTATTTAGAATTGGTTCAACCATCACTTTTTGAGGTTCCTTCTTCAATCAACTAGCTCTGTTAAGTTCTTCCTGTAACAAGGGTAAAAATATCAGCAGGATTTGCTATGAAGAAAGGTAAAAAAAATTTGGGACGAAAATCAATTATTTTAGTTTTTGTTCCAGACAATCGATACGCCGTATCCAATTGAAGTGGATATGCCGTATTAATCTATTGGATTGAATACGCTGTATTTGGACAGAGAACTGGATACGCCGTATTCAGTGGAAGTGGATACGCCGTATTCAACTGTCGACCAGAACAATGTATTCAAGAAAAACAATTAAATACGCAAACAATTAAACACAGAAATATATGTAAGCAAACAATTAAAGACAAATATACAAAATATACAGAATATACAAGAATATACACTAATCTAAATTATACTAATCCTAAGGGTTAGATCTAATCTAATGTTAAAAACCAAAATATCAAAATAAAAATCAAGATTAATTTTCACTCCCCGGCAACGGCGCCAAAAACTTGATGTGTCGTTGTGTGGTGTATATTTTATTGTTTCAAGTTTTAAATTTATATTTTGCCGACTCAACCAAAAACAACACTTTAACGGGCAGTGTACCCGATCGGTAGTAGTTTCGTGGTAAGTAGGGTGTCGATCACTGAGAGCAAGGTTAAATCTATCAATTTAATTAATATCTTGGTTATCTAATCTATGTTAATTCTATTCTAATCCTATGTTAAACCTATGTCAGTCTAAATCCTAATTCTAACGGGAAAAGGGGGGTTTTCAGCCTGAGAGACTGGCACGGTTTGGTTGGTGACTACAATCAATTCAAGACACTGTTACCCACGCAAGCTAATAGACAAAAGATAAAAGAGCGGTCAAACCTTATATAAGAAAACTGTATTAACCATTATTAATCCGATTAGAACGTTGGTTTGTTTATTAAGTGCAATGATTTCTTCTCTCGAGGTGGCATATCATTCTTAAGACTTAGGCGTTACATCATCCTAAGACCCAGACACATTAATTATGTCATAATTAAAGCATCTGCATAAAGCATCCTTATTTGCTTATTATAATATATCTTAGGGATTAAAGCAATGGTGATCTTGTTAAACCTTAGCTCATAGAGACTTTACCCACTTATTGCTTAATGGCAATCTATACACTAGTAGTCCACTTGTCCAACTATCCAAAATGGAATCGAATAACGTTAATTGTTGAATATATCTAGTGTCCACGCATGCTAACAACACGATCATAAACCATCCTGGTAATTTTTCTAATTAACTAGTTAAGCCCGAAGTGTATCCTAGACACATACTTAGAAGGACAATACTTGTGTAACTATTATTCTAGATGTATAAATTACTATATGGAGAGCTATCCCGGACTCTAGATCCGCTTGGTCCACTTCGCTAGATCCAGTTGAATGATAGGTCGCATACAAAAGCGCGTAAACAAGTATACATTGATAAACATAAACAAGCACTTAACGATAAATCAAGAAATCGATATAAACAAATACCAAACATTCAGATCTTTATAATAATGGCTAATACCCGAAGGTATTAGCCTTCAAATGTCATATAAATACAAGAGTAATAATTTAGCCAAGGTAAACTAACCGAGTTAACGAATGATACCAAAAACTGAACGATTACAAAAGTATATGGAATTACACGATGTCTCATATGGAATTGAATACGTTGCTCGACCTCTTCTGCTCTTTTTCTCCTCTGAAAATTAACTTTTGTGGTTTAGGTATCGAGAATATGATTTAGCACACTTAAAACTCGTTTTTGATTTTTCTATTTATAAGGTCTGAAAGTCGGTTGGATACGGCGTATCCATGTATTAGATACGACGTATTGGGGATTTCTTGGAGTATGGACCACGTTTGATATATTCCAGAAGATTATATTGATTCCATATCTTGAATACAGCGTATTGAGTCCTCTGGATACGGCGTATTGATCTTTAATCTTCTGTGGTCTTTGGTGAGTGCAGGCACGGATACGCCGTATCTTCCTTGATGGATACGGCGTATTGGTCTTCAGAAACAGTAATCTTTAAAATATCTTCATTTAAGCTCCAGAATGCGCACCTTTTGCTAAGTTTCACCAATTACTCCATAATTACTAAAATTCTCAAATATAAATGATTAAGTAACAATTCTTTGCAATAACTATACAAAATGGGTTAATATCATGGGATAAATGATGCTATAAAATAGACGTTATTTGATGTCATCACCCTCTATGACAACGAAAGTTGGAACGACCCAAGAGACTTCGCTAAACTGGTCAAGGCAATCTCTTTGCCTCAAGATTTCCTGAGTACATCCGACCGTCGTCTCATTGAGCTTGAAAATCAAGTCCAACGCTTGATGGAAGCTCATCTTGCTCCTAACCAACCTGTTCAAGTGAACAAAATCGATTCTTCATATGAGATTTGTAGTGGTCCCCACGACACTCAATACTGCATGGAAAATCCTGAGAAAGATTTTGTTGAATATGCATCCTCGCGTAAAGACAAAGCGGGAGGCAAGTGGTACATTTTCAAACCCGAGCAAAACAATCTTGGTGACACCTATAATCCGTCATGGAAAAGTCACCTGTTAGGTTCACGAAAAGTGTTAGTCACTTCTATTATATCATTAGATAGCTCGTATAGTAATATTTGGAACCTTAATAAGGTAAACGGGCCAAAGCCCATTTAAAGCCCACAAGGCCTCCCCATAGCCGACCATTGTGTGGTATAAGTACTCCTCTCTACACCTTGGAGAGGGTTGGTTGTCCACTTCACATTTTGCAAATCTAATATTCTTCTTTTTCCTTTCTCTCTCTAGAAGTGTTCAGCCCTCCTTTCTCTCTCTAGTTTTTCATACATTTGATTGTGAGTTTAGATAATCTAGTATTCTACAATTGGTATCAAGAGCCATGAGGTAATTTAGCTTGGTTTTGTGTGTGTTTTTTTTCTTACTTGTTTATTGTATACGTTTGGTTCGAACTACATACAAAAGATTTCATCTTTTTTGTGTTCTAATGCCATAAAGATTAGTACTTTCTTGGTTATTTATCTTAGTTTAGGCTAGTTGTACAAGAAAAACTTTGGAAAAACTCAAAAATCTTCATCTTTTTGTTGTTTTTAGTTTGAAAAAGGGTTTTGGGTACAAGAATCTTGATTTCAATTTTTTGTGTTAAAATCCATAAATTTTGTATTTTTAAAGTTCTTCTAGTCTTAGAATAGCAAGAAGTACAAGTGAATTCAAGTAAAAACGTCAAGAATTGTGTTTTTAAGTGATTTGAAGTGTTTGAAGACGGCTTTTTATACACACTGTTTGAATTTGACGATTTATACGTGTTTGATTTCGGTGATTTATACGTATTGAATTTGACGATTTATACGTTTGGGTATACGGCGATTCATACGTGTGCAGTTCTGGCGATTTATACGTGTGTTAAACTCGGCGACTTATACGTTTTTGGATTCGGCGATTTGTACGTGTGTATATCCAGTGATTTATACGTGTTTCAAATCCAACGATTTATACGTGAGTGAAATCCAGCGATTTATACGTTCTAAAATCTAGCGATTTATACGTCTTAAAAATCTAGCGATTTATACGTCACAAAATCCAACGATTTATACCTAAGGAAAATCCATCGATTTATACAGTCTTCTACCCGGCAATTTATACAAGTTTTCTTAAGGTGATTTATACGTTACATTTGGGTAACTTAAACACTTACCTTTGGAGATTTATATCTTATTTCCTTGGAGATTTATACGGTTTTCCTGTGATTTGTAAAATCCCGTGAAGTATTCAATTATTTTCTCGGTTTTATCAAGAATTGTAAAATCCCGTGTAATCTTAAGACTCATTCACTTAAAACAAACAATAATTTAACACAACAACCTCTAATCACTAAACGATCAAAAAGATTTATATTCTCACTTAATCACATATAAGCAAAGTAACAATGACTACTCTTGCTAAATTCATGATACTTTCTGGTGGTGACAATCGTCCACCAATGTTGGAAAAACACTTGTATGATTCCTGGAAAAGCATAATGGAACTTTACATGCAAAACAGAGAACATGGAAGAGTGATACTTGAATCAGTTGAGCACGGTCCACTCATTTGGCATACGATTAAAGAAAATGGGGGTGACTAGGACAAATAAATATGCTGAATTGTCTGCTGCAGAGAAAATTCAAGTTGATTGTGATCTCAAGGCAACTAATATTATTCTTCAAGGTCTACCATCTGATATCTATTCACTTGTCAATCATCATAGCGTTGCCAAGGATCTATGGGAAAGAATTCAACTACTTATGCAAGGTACCTCATTGACAAAGTAGGAAAGGGAGTGTAAACTGTGTGATGCATTTGATAAGTTTGCTGCCATCAAGGGATAATCACTTCATCAGTATTACTTGAGATTTACTCAACTAATCAATGACATGAACATTTACAAGATGAATTTGGAGCAACTTCAAGTTAATACCAAGTTCTTAAATAATCTCCCACCTGAATGGAGTAAGTTTGTGACTGATGTCAAGCTTGTAAAAGATTTGTATACTACCAACTTTGATCAGCTTCAAGCATATATTCAATAACATGAACTCCATGCAAATGAAGTCCGTCTTATGCATGAATGCAATCAAGATCCACTTGCACTAGTTTTTAACCATCAGATGACACCATCTCACTTCAACACTTACTAGTCTTCATACAGCAATCCTTAGTTTCAATAATAGTTTTCACCATCTTAGTCTCCTCAATATGGATCAATTCATCCTACACAACATCACTCAACTACTTATCCATCCACACTACTTGCAATTTCTTATCCGACAGCACCATATCTAAATGCTTACTCATCAACTATTCATCAAGATGCTTGTCCACAACCATAATCCATTCCTCAAATTGAATATACCGTTTCCACAGTTAATCAACCAACCCATCTTTCTGAATTTCCTTAGATAGACTTTGGTCTAGCAGTTCTAGTGTTTAAGCAAGGAGATGACCCTATTGATGCCATTAACAAAATGATGTCATTTCTGTCTTGTCATCACATCTCGTTTCTCAACTACCAACAATCAGCTAAGAAATTCTTCTAACCTAAGACAACAAGTAACTATTCATGATGGAAGGGTGACTGTTTAACCAGTTTAGGGGAGAGAAAGCTCATATGCTGCTGGTACGTCTGGAACAAGGGCTAACATCTCAGGAACAGGAGGGAATAATTTAGGTCAACAAAGGGTCATGACGTGTTTTAATTGCTAAGGAGAAGCTCACACGGCAAGACAGTTCCCAAATCCAAAGAGGAAAAAGGATGATGCATGGTTTAGGGATCAAGTTCTTCTAGTCGAAGCACAAGGATCTTGTAAAGTTTTAAATGAGGAGAAATTGGAATTTTTGGCAGACCCTAGAGATCCAGAAGGTCTAGTTACACAGACGGTCATTACACACAATGCAGCTTATCAAGCAGATGATTTGGATGCGTATGATTCTGACTGTGACAACTTCTCTACAACCAAGGCAGTTCTTATGGCCAATTTGTCTAGTTACGGATCAGATGTTCTCTTCGAGGTACCTCACTCTGAAAATACTCATAATGATATACTAAATCAAAGTGTGCAGGAGATGTCGTATTCTGAACAAACTCATCTTGTGAATTATCCAGAGAATGAGATAACAAGTGATAGCAATATCATTCCTTATTCTTAGTATCTGCTTGAAACACAAAACGCAGCTGTTCAGGATACAAATTCTTCTGCACAACAAGATGCCATGATATTATCTGTGTTTGAACAACTGTCAAATCAAGTAACTAATTGTAATAAGGTCAATGAGGACAATCTAATTGCCAATGAATCCTTATCTGCTGAGCTTGAAAGATACAAAGAACGGGTAAAATTGCTAGAAGAAAGACAAAATGTGGATTTAAGTACTCGAGAAAAGCTTATAATGGATGATATAATTCGAGAGAAAAATGCACAGTTTGCGGATTTAAAAAACGAAATTAACCATCTTAAACAAACTCTTTTTGAAAAATCAAAGGAAAAGGAATTGTTAACAAAAACATTTAATGTTTTCAAACACGAATCTAAGGAAAAGGAAGCTAAGAATATTGATAAAGAAATTGCTTTAGAAAAGAAAGTTAAAGAACTTGACAATATTGTTTGTAAAATGGGTCAATCCGCGCAAACTGTGCATATGCTCATGAAACCACAAGTTTTCTATGATAACAACCTGAAACAAGCTTTTGGTTTTCAAAATCCTTTCTATCTTAAGAAAGCTTAGCAGATTAGGCCAATGCTTTATGATGGTAGTATTATTGCTAAGGAAACTAATGTGATTTCAATTGATGATTCTAAAGAGACTTTGATGCTTGAGGAAGAGAGTCGATCCAAAATGCTTTTAAAACAAAGTGATCCAAAAGTCTTAGAAAATAAAGTTAACGTTAAACCAATTAATTACGCTGAGTTAAATCGATTATCTGAAGATTTTGGTAAACGTTTTGTTCTACAACAAGAACTGTCTGATGAACAAGCTTTCCGGTTACAAACTTCACACCCTAATACTGACCAATCTGCTTCTTCGCCTGTCAAAATTGTGGCTCCTCGGGAACTTCCTAAGGTAAGCCTGGTTAATACAAGCCTTAAAAAGCTTAAATACCATCTTGGCCAATTTGACAATGTGGTGAAAAAGCGGATTACTCCTGATGCTTTAACAAAAGGGGAATAGGGGTTTGAACACTCTAAAGCTATTTTTGTAAAAGAAATAATTTCATTTGTAAAGACCTTAAAAGACATATTTAATGTTTTTGATAAAGATCTTTTAAATGAGGTAACAGAAGTACAAACAGTTTTTAACCAGATGGAAGCTGCTGTTCAACAGTATTTTATAGACAAATAGTGCTTTGAAATTCAAAAGAAACAAATTTTGATTGAAAACGATCGACTCTTGGATCAAATCATTTCTTAAGATATTGTGAATATTGTTGTGAATTCCTCGTTGAAAATAAATACTTCTGTGAATTTGAATTCTTCTGGTGCCATGAATGATTCTATGAATTATGTGGAAATGTGCAACAAGTGTCTCGAACTTGAAGATGAGCTTATCAAACAACACAACATGGTTGAAAAAGATGAGTGTAATAGACTTTCGAAAAGATTTTCTAAACTTGAACAACATTGCATTTCTCTTGAACTCGCAATGCAACTCAATAAAGAAATTTTTCAAAAAAATAACACATCTGTAAACCAGCCTAAACCTTCATTTGATCAATTGTTTGAATTGAACAATTTAAAAGCCGAGCTTCAAGAAAAAGACACAACAATCAAGAAGTTGAAGGCAAACATGAAACATTTGAATAAAACTTCCACCACAAATAGTGTGAAAAAGGACATAGATGAGATTGAGACCATTAACATAGAATTATAACATAGGGTGGCAAAACTAATTACTGAGTATGAGCATTTGAAATAGACTTATAAACAACTCTATGATTCAATTAAACCATCACATGTTCATTCTAAAGAACATGCTGAATCTTTGGTTAATCAATTAAATCAAAAGTCTGTTGAAATTACTGATTTAAATGCTCAACTTCAGGAAAACGTTTTGGTCATAACAGCATTAAAAAATGATCTTACGAAAATAAAAGGAAAGGACATAGTTGATAATGCTGCCCAAATGTCAAAAGCTACCACTATTGCTCCAAGAATGTATAAGCTTGACCTGATAACTTTGGCTCCTAAGGATAAGAATAATAGGAAAACTCACATATACTACCTTAAGCACACTATGGAACAAGCTGCTATTCTTAGGGAGATAGTTGAACAAGATAAATCGCTAAACCCTTTAGATAGTGCATCTTACTTTGCTTGTAAGTATGTTAAGCTGATTCAAGAGTTGCTAGGATATGTTAGAGATACTTTCCCTGATATTCACAAACCTAGTGAGAAATTAGTTTCTGTCACGCCTATCAACAAAAAGAAAACAGTTAGGTTTGCTGAAACTATCATATCATCAAGTACAACCCAAAAATAGTTATGCTCTTCCCAAACAAAGACCGAACAAACCACTAACAATTCTGTGTCCACTTCTACAGGAGGAAGCCGGTCTACTAAACTAGCAGGTCAAAGTCTACAGACAATACAAAGAATGATAGGATCCTGCAGATTTCAAGTAGTACCCAGAAGAAGAATAAAGTAGAAGACCACTATAGGATAGTTAAGTCTAGTTTGAATAAATCGAATTGTGTTGTTGAACCATCTGGAAATGAAAATGTGCAACATTCCAAATTAAATACAAATTCTAATCTAATGTGTGTTAAATGTAATAGTTCTATGTTTGATGCTAGACATGAATTATGATTTCTTGAATTTGTTTCTGATATGAATGCGAGTTTCAAATCTAAGTCTATTAAGAAAGCTAAAAAGAAAGAAGAATGGAAACCTATAGGAAAAGTGTTTACTAAAATTAGATATAACTGGAGACCCACGGGAAGGACTTTTACTTTAGTTAGAAATGCATGCCCTTTAACTAGGATTACCACCACTAATAAAGTGCCTCATAGGGAACCCATTCCTCTAGAAGTAGTGCCACAAGAATCTGTAGTAACTAAGGTCTATACTAGGAGATCCAAGGTACCTAAGACTAATGGTTCTAATAGCAAACCTAAGATTGCAAAATCTATGATTTCTAACAAAACGGAACCCGGTACATCTCGAGGATCCAATACTTTAGTTTCTCCATCTTCTTCTTCTCCTGTCGATCTTAGGTTGTCCAAATTGTTTTGTGGTATTTGGATTTTGGATTTTCCAAGTACATGACTGGAGATCGCTCTTAGCTCACTAATTTTGTTCACAAGTTTCTCGGCTGGGTTTGGTGTTTACTGGGCCGAGAGTGCCAGACAGATCTCCGACAAGGGGGATCTGAGGGATTACTGGATGGGGATCTCATCTGCTGGAGATTTCCTTAGCACAACCCCATCATACACTTTAATTAGAGATCCGATCTTAGGCTGTGCCTTTGGTTGATAACTTGTAGAATTTGTTGGGAGGAGTCATGCACCTGAGAGGGTGACTGTGACAGATTTATTTTATCTGAGAGGGATGGACGTTGGCTCGGTTAACGTTCCTTATTTGTTAGCTAGGTATTTGAGGTTGTTTGCTGCTAGGAGGAAGAGCGGGGCGCATATTTCTGGTGGGCAGTTTGTTGCTAGATTAGCCGAGCATTTTGGGCTTCTAACTACAGAGATACTAGGAGAATTGACTGTTATTGCCCTTGAGCTTCCGGTGATTGACATGGCAGAGTTGGTTAGGCTGCAGATTTGTGTTAAGCTTGACGATACTTAGGCCTAGGTGGCCATGGGACTAGAGAGGCAGCCCGTTTTGCGGCTGTGTGCCCTGCAGTGCTTAAGGGTGCCCCTGATTATTGATATGAGGGTGGCCAGGCTGACTGTGCCCCCCCCAACGAAGCACCCTTAGTAGCCACCTCTACCACCAGCAGCTCATACCAGGACCATGCCTCAGAGGATGGCCAGATTAGAGGAGGACGTGCACGAGATATGCCGGGGATTGACATAGCAGCGAGAGGTGATTGACGCGATGGCTCGTGATTTTTCTAGGTTCAGTACATGGGTTACCACTGGCTTAGGACGGATGATGGATAGGGCAGGAGTTGCCTATACGCCATATGCTCAGACCCATGTATCATACCAGAGGCGCGTCAGACAGAGGACTGGCGAGGCCAGCACAGCAGGACCCATAACAGCCTGACCCATGATCCCTCCTTTCCTTACCTTTTATCTATCTGTACATTTGTTATTATTATTCATATCTTGACGTATCTAACACTAAAATATGTTCTAACATTTTGTATATTTATGTCATGATGTGACGTTTTGATTTGTTTGTGCATGATAGAACAAAGCCTGGCAGTAAGTTCAGCAACATAGTTCATATAACGGAACCAAGCAGGATATTAACAACAAATACGAGAATGAGCAACGTAAAAAGGAAGCTGAAGAAAAGTCTAACTTAAAGACTTCGCTGTAAACAAAAGTGCTTCCCGGGAGACAACCCGGAATGTTATTTAATTTTGTTATCGAGTCTGTCTTCCCAGACTTCAATACGGCGTATCCGTTCCACCCCATACGGCGTATTGATTGTCTGGACGTTATCAGTCTTTACTTTTTATGCACTTTAAAAACATTATTGTCAGTTCTGCGAATACGCCGTATTCAATTATTTGATACGCCGTATCCACAGACTGACCCGTATTTAGTTTGTTTTAGTTTAGTTTAAATTAACCGTAGGTACCAAGATAGGAATGCACATGTTTTTCCTATATTTTACACAGGACCTCGTGAAGGAAATATCGACGAATATTGGTGGAGAATTTACAAATCTGGAAATCTTGAAGTGTTGGAGTCTTGAAACCTCAAGACGGCTGTTCAACATACAATCTTGCTCATAAACGCAACATGGAGAATCTACCGAGCAAATATCAGGGGAGTTTCTCATTCTAATTCTTTTTAAATTCCCGTATTTAATGTTTTATATATACAACGAGGACGTTGTATAATTCAAGTGGGGGGATGGAATTAGAATGATCACTTGTCCAAATTTTCACAATAAAAAGCTTAAATTATGCTCAAATTAAAAAAAAATTCAAGCATACTTTTGTGAAATTACTTGTTACATAACCCGCACACAATAACCCTTGTTAGATATTGTGAGGATTTAACCTTTCCGTTTCCAAATGTTTACCCAAAATCCACAAAATATGAGTGTACCGGTGATGTTGTAGACTTTAGAACTTGGCTTGGTATATCTATTCGGAGAACACAATATGAGTATTATGATTTAAATTAGAGTAACTGTTTAAATATGGTAAATCTTAGGATATAAAACCAAATCGCTTTACATGTTTGTTTATATTAACTAACTACACCAGTTAGTTAACCTCCCGCTAAACCCTTCCACTCTCATCTTTAGAGTGATGATCCACTAGAACAACTCGTAGAGCCAATCCTTTAGGAATTTACACCAACTATTTGTTTCGTTACACCCTTACACCTTAACCTACCTTGTTAGATTAAAGTTTAATTTACAGTTTCTAGTTGCTTAAAGTGTAAAGTTTGTATTTCCGAGTCTTGTGTCATTTTCTATCTTTGGTGTGGTTGGAAATTTGCACATTGCAAATGGGAATGTATATTAGTAGTCAAAGCTCATGTGATTTTACTACCGTCACAATTATTGGTGAAACCGAAGAACAAAGATATTACCGAAAGTATTATTGGATTATATGATGAGTGGAAGATGGTGAAACTACACCGAGATTTGAAGTATTGTTTAAAAAAAAGAGAAAGAAAGTTTGAAGATAATCGTTTCGCAAAAAGCATTACCGAAGGAATTGTATGAAGGATCGATTATTCGTTGATATGTCTAAAAATCAACGATGTAGAGTATTGCACAAAGTGGAAGATATCGCCACTTGCCTTGTAAAGTATGTAAATTTTTGGGATGATTGGGAAGTTGATCGTTATGGGAACGCCAACTTAGGTTGATTGTTTTTTATCAATGATCGAGACGTTGTAAATAGTTGTGTCTTTATCATGTAACGGGTTTTTGATCAACGCCAACTTACGGCTATGTAAATAGTTGTGTCTATTTGTTTCTTGATTTTTATTTAACAACAATTTACTTCCCTCTTACCTAATGATTAGCCGCTGGTTTTATGCGAATGAGGACTTGTTCGAGTGTGCATGTCTATTCCGTCGTTACGCCATGTCTGCATGTCTTAGCTGCCTGTTGGTTTATGACTTTTGGTGGAAAGTTAGATGGTTCCTACCCTATTCAGTCTTCATCTAACGTTGGTTAAATCTCTAATGGGGATGTGATGAAACACATGTCTATTCCGTTCCTTACGGCCTATGGAGTGTGGATCGTTTTTTGTTCTACCATCAAATTGGTTTCCTTTGACGAGAGTCAAGTGGTTACCTTTAATGGCAAATTCGTTTGCAGTTTCAGGAATAATGATTACGGAACCGAGAGTCAGAGCGACAACACGGTCGGCAGCCTATATGGGTTCATCATCCATTGGATCGTAATTTCAAAGAATATCAAGAAAGTGACGAAAGTAATTGATGTTAAGAATTGGCGGATAGACAATTCTCGAGTGTTGATGTGGATTGCTTCTTTGATCGTATGGAACTCTTCTGTTTCATCGATGAAGTCATCGATTCAGAGTACGTTCATGTTCGGGTAATGGTTCAACAAGTTCAGAATTAGAAGCATGTGTATGCATCCAAAGGAGAAATTGTTTGGGTCAGTTTGCCAGAAAATTATACGGTGATTTTTGAAAAATAGGGGGAGTTAAAGTAATTTTCCAGAGTTGACTACAGTACAGCTTAAAAATCCTCGGCAGCGGCGCCAAAAACATTGATGTGTTTCAAAAGCTTTAAATTTATAATGACCAAAAATACCAATTTTATTATAGGGAAACACACGGGTAAAAATATAACCCACGTATGTAGTATAATCTTTTTAGGTAAGACCGGGTCGTCTACAGGGATTTGAGTAGTATTCGAATAATCAGAAAGAAAATAGACTTTAACAATTTTGAAAATAACTTTTGTTTTACCAGTGATAATAAAGATGACTACTCGGATAGTTGAAAATAATTTATAAGTATTGATAATGATTAAGACCTTATAGATTTTAACTTATAATAAGTGTTTCTCGTCAGAAAGCATTTTCACAAATTAATTTAATTAACTCAAGACTTATACTTAGTAGACTAGACCAATCGTGTCACTCGAATGATTTAGATAACTTATTATATCAAAGCTTATTTTGTTTATCAATTTATGAAAGTGGATTTCTCAACACAGACGATAAAGACCATAGACAAATCATTAAAACCATATAGATCAAAACGGGTCTTTTGTTAACTCGGTTAGTTTACCTTGGCTAAATTATTACTCTTGTATTTATTATGAGGTTTGAAGGCTAATACCTTCGGGTATTAGCCATTATTATGAAGATCTGAATGTTTGGTATTTGTTTATATCGATTTCTAAATTTATCGTTGAGTGCTTGTTTATGTTTATCAATTTATACATATTTACGCGCTTTTGTATGCAACCTATCATTCAACTGGATCTAGCAAAGTGGACCAAGCGAATCTAGAGTTCGGGATAGCTCTCCATATAGTAATTTATACATCTAGAATAATAGTTATACAAGTGTGACAACTATGCTTTGAGCAGGTTAGTCAAAC
>BQNB010134634.1:0-18285 GCA_026074375.1 Tanacetum coccineum | reverse complement strand
TATCTTTGCCTTTAGAATAGTGAGCTTAGTTGGACTAGCAGGTGACCCTAGGATCAACGAGTACGTTCTTATTCCATAGAATAGGTAAAGACTCGGACAGTAGACTACTAGTATATAAAGAGCCGTTAAGCAGTAAGTGGGTAAAGTCTCGATGAGCTAGGGTTTTGTAAGAGCCCCATTACTTAGATCCTAAGATAGATTATAATCAACAAATGTTTTCTTTATGCGGATGCGTCTAATTATGACAGGATTAGCATGTCTATGTCTAAGGAAGAAGTACCGCCTAAGTCTAGGAATGATATGCCCCTTCGAGATAAGGCAATCATTGCACTAATAAACAAACTTGCGTTTTATCAGATTATTCATGGTTGATACGTTTTCCTTACATTAGTTCTCGACCGTTCCTCTATCGTTTGCTTGTCTTCTTGTGTGTGTTTATTGCTTTACTTGTCATCAAAACTTTAGCTTAGATACCCAAACTCGTACCAGTCTCCCAGACTAAAACCCCCCTTATCATTAGTTTAGGTTTAACTTAGGTTTAGCATAAATTAGATTAATTTAGTAATAAGATAGATAACTAAAATACTGATAGAATTAGGAGTTAACGCTCTCGCTCTTAGTGATCGACACCCTACTTACCATGAAACTTCATCTGACCGGGTACACTGCCCGTTAAAGTGTTGTTTTCAGGTATAGTCGGCATAAAATAAATAGTAAAACTTGATACATAAATAACACCTACACAACGACACACCACTAGGTTAGTTCTATTTAATTTTAATTAAACCTAATTAAACCTAAAATAATGCAAAATGATGTTTTCCAGCCTGAGAGACTGACACGAGTTTTAGTTTAATCTAAGCTAAATGAGAGAAAGGACACACACAAGCAGATAAACAAACAATAAAGAAGCGGTCAAGCACTAATGTAAGGAAAATGTATTAGCTAGTTTAATCTAATAAAATGCAGGAATTGTTTATTGGTGGAATGATTGTATTACTTCGTTGGTGTTATATCATTGCTAAGCTTAGGTGGGTCATCTCCCTAAACTCTAGGTTTGTTTTTCAGTCAATCATGTCACAATTAACCAAACCCACATAAAGCATACACCGTTGATCATAATCTATCTAGGAGACAACGTTGGTGAATATTGAAACATAGCTCATCGAGGCTTTACCCACTTATGTCCAATTGTTATCTATATGTTGGTAGTCTACGGTCTGAGCACTTACCCAAAGAAAACAGAACATTATGTGTAATCCTAAGTCACCACTTAGTCTACCTATTCACTTAACCAAGGGAAGAACAGGATAAATATGTAGTCCTATTAATCTAGAGTCACATAGATAAGCTGTACATAGTATTTATCCCAGACTCTAGTTCACGTACGCAATCCTAGATCCAGTTGAATTACAAATCAAACATAATCGAAACATAAACAGATATGTAGTGATAAACATAATCAACATCTAACAAATAAGTAAACAATCGATATAAACAAAATCAAACATTAAATTATCATAAACATGGCTAATACCTAAAGGTATTAGCCCATAGTGGTATTAGTCCATAGTCATTGTAACAATACATAGTATCATAGACGAATGATTAAAGCCGGTTACACACACAAACACACCTAAAAAATCTCCTAATGATCCTCACAAGTACTTGTACATCTCCTAGTTAATTAATATGTGTTCTTAATGTCTCCACTAACCCATTACACATTGGCTAATAACCAATGAACCCCCCTTGCCCCTTCTTAGGTCACGCCACATGCATGTAAAATTTTTTTTAGTACACAATCCTTAAGATTTCTAGTATCTAACCAAATCTTGTACAAATATACTCTAATTAAGACATGTACTTGAGTGGTTTAACAAAACAAGGTGTAGTTAACTAGAAACCACAAAACCACTTGTGTTAGGGCACGGTTTGGTTTGTTCATGTGACTAGGAATTGTAACTAGCTCATTTCCTATAAATACTCAACGCACACAAACACTTGAACACTTCTAAACCCTCAAAACTTTCCCTCAAAGCAAAAGCTATTCTCATTAATCCCTCTTACATTCGGCTACCTTATAACCGAACCCATACACGCCCCACATTCTTCCTAAGGACACAAGGTGCTCTTGGGTTAGCATACAAGAGATTTAAGAAGTGTACACGAGCTAGGGTTGGGCATTTACAAAGTATTGAAGCTTGGGATTTGGTTATTGATCGATTTTACACACGTGGATTGCCACATTACTCACATACACTCAAACAAGGCGCTAGGACCTTTGTATGTCGCCCCCACCCCCCACCCCCCCTCCCCCATTCAAACTCATGACAATCGTATTATGCGTATTCTTTTCGTAATGACTAGCTTATGGGTCAAATGTATGTATGTATAGCACACTAGCTTGAGAACACGCATGATAAATGAATTAAGGACCATGATGCTATTATATACACATAATAACTGGTGTGGTGTAAAAACCTATAAAGAAATAATACTGGTGTTTAGTAACAAATAAGGTTTAGAAAACCACCGTTATGAGAAAAACCATAACGTTCAACTCTTAAGGAAAAACATGAACACAATGGCTTTGGAAGGTATACACGACTTAAACAAATGTTTGCATGGGTAACACGACTAGTGTATAGGGGCTAACAAATGAAATATAATTGCTAAGAATATTTTCGAATCCTATATATGGTTAGAGAAACCAATGGACCTCTCACGATCCAACATGCCACGTTCGGGCCCAACCGGCCCAACGACCTATTAGTGAAGGCTCTCAACTTATAATTAAGCTCCCATGAGCTTATCGAGGGCTTATATGAAACATGAACCCGTAGGAAAGAATCAAATGTTTAAGAAAACTTACAGGCCACAAGCGGGCCCAATAAGGCCGAACAAGCCCAACAGGCCCAACAGTAGGACCCACGAAATGGTAATAAGCTCTACGAGCTTATTATGTGACCTACGAGCTTATTAAACTTTTATATGCCCTGATACCCTTTAAAAACCAAACGCACCTATAGACCTTGGTTATTAATTTTCAGTAAATGGAGTGTTGGGCCAACGATCTAAGAAGCTCAATAAGCTCATCCGAGCGTGTCAATAAACCAAATACTTAAGCAAACTAGAATAAACTTAACGAATGCATTTGTACTACCGGGACTAACTATAACCACATTCACCAGTAGTAACCGTTATAGTACTACCAGGTACTAATGAAATTATTATTCTACCAAGTAACTATACTCCTACTAGTAGTAATTACAATAATCGACAGTAGTAACTATAAAAGACCTAAATTTCATTATTGTAAACTTAAAGGACTAATTTATGTAATTATCAAAACTAAAGGGATTACAGTGTAAATTTTTATATTTTATAAAATATAGGGACTAAAGTGTTAATATCGTAAGAAGCTTAAGGGTATATATTGTGATCAAAAGTGAAATAGAAAACGCATAAAGAATCGGTCGAATATTAAAATATTTGGACATAAACGGGTTTAATTTACGACTTAATAAATAAGTATATTATTAAGAAAGTATATAGGTTTTCCAACGAGCCGCAAACAATTTCAAATACATTAAACACGTACAACCACCACACAAGTATAACAGTTACGGTCTAGAACAGCAGACGAACACCCACTCACAATCCCTCTCTCTGATCCTTATGAGTGCCAGCTATTGTATACTACTACAACTCTATGCAACACATTACTATATGCCATACACAGGCACGCCACTCAGATTCGGGCTCTGACATACGTAGAGTAGATGTCACTGATTTCTATCCTACGTACAGTAGCACTGTGCTCTGAGAGAGGTCGCGTATGTATCTACTATCATACTTGGACAGTACGTATACATCGTACATCAATCTTCACTCATGGCTGTGACACTCACTGTGCATCCTTCAGACCAAACCATCTAATCTTACATTCTCTAGGCAGTGGCTCCCTAACAGTCTCTTTGCAATCTTCAGATTCTACTCTTCTGGAGATCATTGCTATACACCCCTATGGTAGAGTATCTCGACGACTGATCGCGTATTCAGTCATATCACTCTCGCGAAGAATTATTCCCACACATTAGCTATAGGCTCCGCCACAAGTGCAGATACACACGGCGTTTCTCAAGACACCTCACAACTTAACCTGTTGCCTTTCTATGCGATCACTACTAGCCATAACCGCCACTTATGCCCATGATCATGAACTGTTATTGCATAGATGTGATTGGGAATTACATTTTGTGGGCGCGAACACAGACAACAGCCTTCTGCCAAAACACGGAGACGACGAGACCCGCCTGCGCGTCAGTAACGCGCAACTCCCCCGCTCAGTCAGCGGGTGACACACTGCTATTCTCACACACACAAGCGACACGCAGCACAACTCTCGTCATTCAAACGACAAAATTTGGGCATCTCAGTACCGACGTACTTAAGTAGTCAACCATATCATTTCAAACACAGCCTCGCGGACATGAGCCGACAACTCTCTACATATGCAGTCGATTATGAGCGCGATAAACGCACCCGAATACGGCTCTTACAGCGGTCTGACTAATCACGAGTAACAAACGCAGATCTTCCACGAGGCGCAACCCAGTTGATCCTCACCTCCTTACACCAATCAGATCTGTCTCTAACACAACCGAGAGTCAAACAGAGAGTGTCGTCTCACACACATTTTCTTATTCACACGTAGTCAACAACGCAATGATAGGCGATAGTATCATCGAATTTAAGAGCTTGTTATTACTCTTGTCAAGCCCTACGACGAGATATGACTTGCAGCTCCAACTCTACATGCATGGGTGTACTCATTTCTTATCGGCGAGACGTGGTTTTTGGCAAGGATATCTAGTATTACTAGTGTGGCTCCGGGAGTGATAGAACTGTATCGAGTAGTGCTTGTAGTGTGACGTTTGACTCTTACGATGTGGAATGAATCGCACTAACAACTGAGTAGAAGAGTAACACTACTGCCGATGTGGTTATCTATAGTTAGTGCACACTACTATTTATGCGGCAATAGTACTATTAGCTAGAGAGTATCTGTGATTCACTAACGCTGAAACGACACTTCTGTAGTTATACTTTGGGTTACTGACACTAACGAGCTATCGTGTCTTTTATGAGAGAGATCAAGCGCTTAACCTTAGTGCACTATCGCTGATCTCTTTTCAATTACCCGTTTTCACAATCGACACGTGAGGAGTCGTTCCAGATCGGGAGTCACATGTTCTATAGGGTTGCGCGAGATCTAGTCTTGAACCGGACGTTTTTAACGCGCACCACTTATGAGCGGGTGTGGAATAGGAGTCGAAGTCTCATTATACGAGCAAGTGCGATTGGTGCATGGGGTATCAGATTATGAGTGTAGCGGATCTAGACACTCTCTTAGAGCACAGGTGTGGACGTATGAAGTAACCGATTGCGTACGGAGAGGAGGAGTAGCGATTATCGATAGACATTCTATTGACACTTGAGTCCTGCACCAGAGTTGGAACAACAAGAGTAAAAAGGTATATTTGAGTAGCTTCTGGAGCATATATGTGTATATTGGTGAGTAAGCATAGCAGTGTTGGCCGTGTGGGCAAATATTCTCTACGAGTTGTGACTGTTCTAGACACTGACATCGTCATCGATAATCGATGTATGATTCGGATCTCATGCTTAGAGGTGCAGAGAATATTGCGTGTAGTTGTTTGACGTGGGAGGCGGTAGGAGTGAAGGTCAATCTGAGTGGGCAAGATCAGTGGGTCACTTTTGCAAGGTGTGGAAGCATCTTATCTTCTAGCGAGGAGAGTCTTTTATGGTGGAGGCGCAGTCAGGAGATATACGGCACGCTCAGAGGGGTATCGGTTGTATGACGGAAGAGTGAGAAGGTGAACATCTAATCTCCTGGAGTCTACCTGGTAACGAAGAACACCATATGTATCGCGTGATCTTAATCTTAGGTACATTAGGTTGTTACTATGAGATGTAAGAGAGTAGTATTAGGGGTAGTGTTGGTAGTGAGTATATATTGGTAGAGATGGGTGTGTATTGCATAGTACACAGGTTATGGACACAGGACATTGATCTTAGAGACGTGCGCGTTAGGCTAGGGGTATTCACATCATGGATGGGCAGCCACTCTGACCTGATACGTGGCTAGGCAGAGTAATTCGGGGTGCAGTATTGGAGGAGGGTTGTGGATGGAGGAATGAAAAGGGTCACTTAGTATTCTGGAGCTGCAGTGTGCACGTGAGAATATCAAGCGTTTGCATGGAAGTAATTGTAGTACGACACACACGTTGAATACGGCTAGATGGAGGCACTGCAGTATGTCTAGCTATTGTAGTGGATTTATCAGAACACGATTCACACGTAATCACAGTGGACGACACATACGTAACTCAATTGATCAAGTTAGATGTCAGGCACTGAGGGTGAAGGCATGGTATGGTTCTTTTAGAAAGTGCGAGTAGTGTCATCTGTACATACTCGTGTAGAGAGCTTTTGGCACTCTGTAGAAGTGTGACAATCAATCATGGTCTGGCTTCTAGTGTTAGATAACTATGTGCTCAATTATATTGTGGGGGCTTTGTTAGTATCGTATACAGTGTGGGCGATTATTCGATTACGGTTACAATCACTTTAGACACGTGTAGTTACTATGGCATCAAAGATACGTGGTAATTAGGTGAGAATCAGTTACACGACAGGATTCAGGTGATTGAGGGAGGGGAGGCGGAGTCAAAGACGTTAGAAGGCACGGTGGGTCAGGGGGTGATGACACGAGTTCTGGGGATACTCGATCAGCTGCACAACGATGGTGGTAGGTGGTTTTCTGGGTTGTATGGCACGTGTATGTGGAAGACGGACGTGTGAGTGTCATGTATTACATAGCCGGACAGGAGGTCAGAAGGGGATGTACTTTCTTGATTAGTTGGGTGATTGTTGACAAATTGTAGGTTGTATTAAGTCTATTGCATGTTGATCGCGAGAGAGGTGACATGTTGTGTGAGTATCTGGGGTGTGTAGGAGTATACAGTTCAGGTGACATCTGGTCTAAAAAATATTGATATGAACTGGAGGGGCGGGCGGTCTTGCTACTGAAATATCAAGAAAGTAGAGGAGAAACTGGGGAGTGGTGAGCGTAGGAGACAGGGGGCACACAGGAGGTGTCTGGTGGAAGGGAGATATGATGACACAACACTTACATGGATCTAGAGTCGCGGATCTCACGACATTCACACACACGTTTAAGGTAGTTGGGTGCGAATAGAGGTAGATCAGTTAAGATGGCGTGAGACAAGTATTTCAGTTATTCGGGTCACATACGTATAGTGCACCCTGTGAGCGTCAGGAGGAGACGCACAGACGCTAATCCTGAGCTGGAATAGGAGTGTGTGGTTAGTGGGTTTCATAGTCTTTATTTTGAGGGGTGATGTGTCAGTGGATAGCACTTGGCAGAAAGTTTTTGAGAGTGTTTACACATACAATACAAGTGGTAATGCACAGCGCGTCGCAATGAAGTAGGAGAGGCGTACATTTTCATATCTCCCTGAGCACCAGTGCAGTGAAATCTGGTTGGTCTTGCACAAAGAAAGTTTGGCAGGGTGTGTTAGTGTGGGACGGAGGTTTATAGATCAGGACTACACAAGTGGACGGAGGCGGAGTGGAGACACATCGGGTGCGCGATAGAGCGGGATCTCTCCTTTACAAGTGGCAGGTACTGGATAGTAGGATGAGCGAACTCTTACAAAGATAGAAGTCAACATAGAACTCAGGACATAGTCTCGGAGAATACATATTAGTAACTCAGAGGCAGAGAAGGAGGGATAGAGGGGTATGAGGAAGATAGGAGTATCGTGGGACTCTGAGTCTAATACACTAAAAGGGAGTCCTCATAACTACACACGAAGAAGGTAGATATGTATGGGCACATCGATGACCTGTGTCACAGGTACAGGAGTGTTTGGTGTGAGTGGGTGGGGGAGTGTGTGTGTTTGTGTGGTGTGTTGATTTTGCAATTAATACACGTGGGCTGGTCATTTACGAGCAGCAGGATCTTGTAGGGTGGTATGTTCGATTAGGGTCGTCAGGCACAGTCAGAGGGGGTTGAATGGGTGTGTGGGGAGGGTGTCTAGGGCGAGAGTTCTAAGTAGTCAGGGGTTGTGATGTGGGGAGGTCTTAACCGTGGTTAACATACATGGTCACAATGGAGATCTGGGCGTGACTTATCTCTACAGACACAGCACAGTAGAGTGTTTATATATGAAGGTCACATGTGAGTGTGAAGTGGAGTGGACATGGAAACAGGGTTACTATTAGGTGGACTAGATGATGTGGACTACTATGTCATACTGATGTTCTGAGACCAGGTATCAAGTGAAGTGGGTAGAGTTGTATCTCTCTTTTTAACATTGGAGAGAGTGAGTAGTGGTTTTTCCAAGTGATATTCTGTGTGTGAATCTACTGTAGGGACACTGTTATTGTGAGATGTCAGCTCTAATATATGGGGGTGTTATATGTAGATTGGGGTATGGGACGTAGTGTGAGTGGAGGAGTGTGACGGAGAGATAGCGAGAAGTTAGAACTTTCCGTACTGTGTAAGTAGAGGTGAGAATGGTGATGGTGTATACGCATAGGACGTTAACTGGGATGATTATCATCTGTGGGATATGGACTTGAATGGACTAGAGTTGAGCATATGTTGGAGACTCTACACAAGGGATAATTAGTGAGGAGAGGACTGTGGGGTGTCTACACACATACTGTAGGTCTTGAGTGTAGAGAGCATAGGAGAGAAACATTTCTTTATTGAACACACAGGGTGGGTATATGA
Organism: Tanacetum coccineum; assembly: GCA_026074375.1. NCBI lineage: Eukaryota > Viridiplantae > Streptophyta > Magnoliopsida > Asterales > Asteraceae > Tanacetum > Tanacetum coccineum. Next base: position 9,434 of record BQNB010134634.1, on the reverse strand, counting down.
CTAGAGACACCATTGATATTGGTGGAGAATAGCTATAGAAAATTAACAAGTGAGGTGGTGGTAAGTGGAGTAAGTGTGAGTGGGGAATTAAGAGTGGTGGTTGGATGGAGTAGATGAAGGTGATGACTTTACGTATAGACTTAGAGTTATGACTAGCACAGTTTTACTCATAAGAGATATCTCTAGAGATAAATAGTATGAGATTATGTATATAGTATAGATTTGGAGTGGATATGAGTGTTAGTTGACTAATAATTGCATTGAGGAGATCTTCATGTAGGAGTGACACATGAGCACACTGATGGGTGTCACTGTGACACACTGTGGAGTTGTTCATTGTTCTACACATGATCGTGTTGTCAGTTGGGATGTTACTCTATCACTCACAGGTTATGGGGGTATATTCTCAGGGTCACTAGGTACTAAGATTTGTGATTATGATTGGAGTCTACATAGAGTATGACGTGTGTAAGATTCTCTAAGATTAGCTTATATACTGAGAGTTGGGGGGGTGATAGAGGATTTGTTAGGTGTTCTAGGGTGCTTGTACAATATTAGGTAGGGTGTTGGTATCACATGTGTCACAACTGTGTGATTAATAGGTTGTTCACAACAGGAGGGCTACACAGTATGAATCTTTACATACTATCGAGGAAGGAATATTTGTTGAAATGTAATTGTGATGGTTAGTCATAGTTGATGGGTCTATCTATACGAACAGTGATGAGGATAGGGGTGGTTGTAGGTTTGAGGTGGAATTGAGGGCGGTGTGTTAAGGTTTGTGAGGTGTTGTGGGGGGTGTGTGTTTGGGGGTGGGGGGGGGGTTGTTTTGGGGGTGGGGTGGGGGGGGGGGGGTAGTGGGGGGGGGGGGGGGGAGGGGTGGAAGGGTAGGGGGTTTATTGGTGTTGGGGCCGTGTCTTGGAGAGGTTGGTAACACATTACGGAGAGGCGAGTGGTCTGGAGACGAGCGGTACACAGTAGACGAGTTAGGTGAGTCTAACAGAGTGCGTGGTTTTATGAGCTACAGATGTAGAGATGGTCTACTAGGGGTGGTACATCGAGATTTTGTAAAGCAGTATTGTGGTGTCTATTGTTATTGGATCGAGGTAGTGGGAAACGTAGGTGTGTATGGTGTGGCAACATCTGCTGTCTGGTGCATGTGACAGAAGGGAGATGGGATGGAGGGGAGGAGGAACATCTTGTTCACATCAATGGTGAACATTTACACTCTGGGTTATAGCCTGGTGTTGAGGGTAACATTATGGGGGGATTAGTAGGACTACTAGGTTTATCAGTGAGATGACTTATGATAGGTAGCACGGAGGAACTTGGTAACACGGGTGTGAGTAGGTGTGTAGACAGGGTCTAGGTGAATGAGACAAGGTGAGAGTTTCCATCGTGGTGGTACTGAGTTATAGGTCTTTTGAGGGTCTGACGGGTATAAGGGTGGAAGGAGGGGTGACACTATGTAACTATAGGCAGGAGGTTGAGGAGGGGGGTTGGAGGGGTCATAATAGAGTATGCGGTACACATTGGCCTAGGTAGGGATACGGTGAACAGGACATGACAAGAATTTAATACTGAGGTGAGGTTGGATGTGGAATAAGAAGAATAAATGAATGTTAGGGAATGGGTGTGGATGAATTGAAAAATGTTGTTGAGTGAAGAGGATGAATGTGATTGGAGTGGTGTGAAGTTAAGTAGTGAAGGTATGAAGATTTTTGATGAATTGGAAGGGGGTTATGGAGATGGGTGAGATATTAATGGGAAAAAGTGGTTGGTAAGAGAAATAGTGAATGTGGGGAGTGAGAGGGGGTTAGTAGGAATATAAAGAGTAAATTAGTGAAATTGAACGTTAAATTAATATATTTGCAAGGGAGAATATAATGATAATTATTAAGGGAGTAAATTAAAGTAGATAGAAAGAGTAAGAGGGGTGGTATAGATGGGGTAAAGTATAAATAAGAGTTGAGGGTGAAGTGGGGGGACTTTAGTCATAAGAAGGTGAGGGAGGATGCTATGAATGCAAGGTATTTATAACGTATCGTATTGATGGGGTAGGTTAGTTATGTGTGGGGGTGGGGGTTATGGCGGCAGTTACTACATCTAATGAAGCCTGGGGTATGTTATCCTGAGGTGCTGGATGTGGGTTGGACACCCAGATGATGTAGTAAAGGTGATGAATTGCAGGTAGTGCCAATGCACCTAAATGGCTCCCCTTGCAGAGGGTGTGATAGTAGATAGTGGTGATGTAAGGGAGTAGTCATGGCCAGAAGTCTCTCAACCTCTGCCTTTGGTGGAAAGGATATGGAAGCCTGAGGCCGGATGGTAATCCTAGTCTCAATAGTAATGTCAGTAGAGGGTGGTGGTATAACAGGCTCATCAACAGGGTATATGGGGGACAATTAGCAGAATCGGTCCCGGAGATCTAGAGGCTGCTCCTCTTCCTCTTCCTCGTCCTCATCATCCTCATCCTCATCATTGGCGTCATCCCTAGATGAATCACCGTCATCATCATCTCCATTATCTCCCCCGTCCATAGGATAGTTAACCGGACCATCATCTATCACATCATCCCCCGTACCCTCTAGATCCTCTCGGTGATCCGACTCAGTAACATATCGGTGACTAGTAGTAGTGAATCAACAGGAGGCTGGGCCTGCTCCTCAGCCGAAAACTCATGCTCCATCCTCTAATGGTAATACTCAGAATAGCCTCTGCACAGTAGTCAGGATCCTGTGGCCTGTAACGAACATAGGCTCCACGCTCATCCTCATCCTGAAGAACCGTCGTGTATCTGGTGATCCTCTGGGCCCTGAATGTAATCAGGTGATGGTGGGCGCTAATGACTGTATCGGGAGTCCGTCGGTATCCTAATACGAAGACCCGTGAAAGGCCTCCCCAAATACCTCCTCATCATCGCACCCAGAATGCTATGCCGAGCTCAGAGTCCGGTAGTAGAACGAAAGGTAAATATCAGCAGATGTCGCGGAAGACATTATTTACTGCAAAAAACAAAATAATAACTTATATAAGTATTACTATAGGAGGATCGATAGGATAATCTTGTCAGCATTTAATAATAAAGATCTTATAGTAAATATACGTAATAATCCTTTATATACACGTAAATCAATCAATGGTAAGCACTCAGAAACCCTACTAATCTCTAAAGCAATCGCATGTACAATGTAAGCAATATATGGTGCAGATTAAACAAGTAAAGCATTATGTCCCCCTCGCAGAATCCCATTTGTGAAAACATGTTTGGGAAATGGTTTTATAGTCCCAGACAAAACATTTGACCTGTTCCTATAACCATGGCTATGATACCAATCTGACCACCCTCCCATCTGAGCACCGCAGCGGAATGTTTTGACTATCGAGGGCGTTACATTTATCGATCAATAACACAAGATCGGAGAAAACGACTACTAAACGTGTCGTTTGAAAAAGATACTATTGGATTAACAAAATACTTGGTTGTTACATAAGGCCCATGGGCTTCAATTGTTCAAACAATATAAATAAAGATTCGGTTATAACAATTTGCCCTAAAATGTAATAAACCACCGCAATCTTAAGTAGTTGACTCTTCAATAATTGAAGTTCCAATGTATCATCCACCTCTGCCTTATTGACCTGAAAAACATGCTTTAAAACGTCGACATAAAGTTGGTGAATTCATAGGTTTATTGTAATTAGTAGTAGGACCGCAAGATTTCCAAGTGTATGATTAAGCAACCGTTGCAAACATCATAAAAAGTAATTACATTTTCCTAACTTATGACATCTGAACTCGACAAATGTGAATGCAAACTATTTTTGCGCCATGATGTCCGTGAATGATAAGCTAACCTGCAAACATCCCCAAATTTTTACATGTATCGTTCGTTCCTTGATAGCTAGTCCACTCCAACAGGGGATTGTCAATCCCTAATAGATCTATCCATAACATTCGCGCCCACATAATGTAATTCCCAATCACATCTATGCAATTAACAGTTCATGGATCATGCCTAAGGGGTTATGGTAACTCAGGCAAACACTATATCATGGTATAAAATGTACACTTGCGTCCAATTTGTAAAACACAGCATGTTCTCAAACCCAAGGATGTAAATCATTTAAATAATTGTAAAAACATGGGGCTATGAACATACCTGAGTGAAGTAGTCCTCTGGAATTTGATAATAATTAAATCCAATATGAATCACACCGATGAAATACCTAAAGTAAATAACGGCCATCTTAGTCCAGAAAGTTTAGGCTAAAGACTCAATGTATAAACTACAATAATTTGCTAGTTTATATATACTACTGTTATACACGACACCTCCCCCCTTAAGCGCATTCGCAGAAATGCGCATATCACTTCCGCTCACATCTCTCTGTGCCTACATCTCTACGTCCGGCGCCCCGTCTCTCAGCACACACCAAACTTGTGTGAGGTGTACGTGTTTAATGATATTGAATTGTTTGAATGCTCTTGGAAAACATATATACGTTCTTAATATATATACATATTTATTAATGTGAAAATTAACCGTTTATCTCCAAATAATATTAATTATTCGAACGCGAATCGTTTAAGCGTTTTATATTTCACTTCTTTGATGCACAAATAACCCTTAAGCTTCTAGATAATTACACTTTAAGTCCCTATATTTCTAAAAAATATAAAAATTTACCACTGTAAACCCTTTAGTTTTTGATAATTACATAAATAGTCCCTTTAAGTTCTTACCAAAATGAAATTAGTCTTTATAGTTACTACGTTCATACAAGTAACTCCACTTACTAGTATGCCACAATTTACACTTCCTCTAACTCTATAGGTAGAACTATCTCAAGAGTGTCATTAGAGCTCTCTTCTCATATTAATAGCTAACACTACAGTAACTACTTGTATTTGTTATAGTTAGTCCGGGTAGTACAAATCAACTGTTTAAGTACTTAATCTTAAGTTAGCTTAAGCTATTTGGTTGAGTTGACAAGCTTCGATGAGCTTATTTTGAGCTTATAGGCTCGTTGTCCCCACAACCATTACTGAAATTAATACCCAGGTCCCATTAAGGTTCGTTTAGGTTTTACAAGGGTATAAGCATATATAAGTTATTAATAATCTGTAGGTCACCTTAATAAAGCTCGTAGAGCTTATTACCATTATCCTTGGGTCCTACTGTTGCGGGCCGTTAGGGGCTTGTCGGCATTCGGGCCTTATTGGCCCGTTGGTGGCCTGTAAGGTTTTCTTAAGCATTTGATTCTTTCCTACGGTTCATGTTTCATATAACCCTCGATTAAAGCCATGGGAAGCTTAATTCTACAAGTATGAGAGCCTTCACTAATAGGTCTGTTGTGGGGCCGTTGGGCCCGAGAACGTGGCATGTTGGATCTTGAAGGTCCATTGGTTTCTCTAGAAACCATATATTGAGGATGCGAACTATCTTAGCAATTAATATTTCAAATTTGTTACCCCTATACACTAGTCGGTGTTACCATGGGCAAACATTGTTTAAGTCGAGTAAACCTTCCAACCATTTTTCATGGTTTTTCCTTAAGAGTTTTACGTAATAGTTTTTTCTCATAACGGATGGTTTTCCAAAACTAATTTTGTTACTAAACACATTATTACATTTCCTTGTATAGTGTTTACCACCAACACCAGTTGTTATGTGTATTCATAAACCGCATCATGCGTCCTTACTTTTCATTTTATCATGCTGTTCCTGCAACTAATAGTGTCCCTATACATACAAACATTTGACCCATAAGCAAGTCATTACGGAAAAGAATACGCATCATACAGATGTCATTATTTGAAATTGTGACTACAAAGGTCCAGCGCCCTGTTGATGTGTCAGCGAAGTAATGTGGCAATCCACGTGTGTAAAATGCGATCAATAACCAAATCCCAAGCTTCAATACTTTGTAAATCCAACCCTAGCTTCGGTGGTACACTATCCTAACACCTCTTGTATACTAACCGCAATGAGCACCTTTGATGTGTCCTTAGGAAGAATGTGGGGCGTGTATGGGTTCGGTTATAAGGTAGCCGAATGTAAGAGGGATTAATGAGAATAACTTTTGCTTTGAGGGAAAGTTTTAAGGGTTTTAGAAGTGTTCAAGTGTATGTGTGAGTGAGTATTTATAGGAAATGAGCTAGTTACAATTCCTAGTCACATGAACAAACCAAACTGTGCCCTAACACAAGTGGTTTTGTGGTTTCTTCTAGTTTAACTACACCATGGTTTTGTTAAAACCACTCAAGAACAACGCCGTCTGTAATTAGAGTATATTTGCACAAGATTTGGTTATAGATACTAGAAATCTTAAGGAATTTGGAACTAACTACATGCATGTATGCCTAGTAGACCTAAGAGGCGGGCAAAGGGAGGTTCAATTGTTATTAGCCAAATGTGTAATGGTTTAGGGGAGACATTAAGAACACATATAATTAGACATAGAGATGTACAAGTACTTTGTGAGATCGTTAAGGAGATTATCTAGTGTGTTTTGTTGTGTGTAACCAGCCTTAGTATAGGTCACAAATACAAAATTAGATTTAATTTTTTTATGTATTTGAAGGTTTCTAAGTGAGGTATTGGGTTTGAGTCTAGTGAAGTCTAGGTATTTCTGGGGGTATGTCCAAATGTATTTTATTGCGAAACGTAACCCTTTTACGAGACCAATAAAAATAAAACACTCAAAGTTAATAATTATCTTCTTAATAATTATTTATTACTTGGTGGATGTGGACCTTAATTTATTTGATGGCCGTTTACATTAAATGGTTATTTCTAGTCTACGCGGATTTAGATCTAAAGCAAAACTTAAACGTAAACGCGTAATCGGATCAAATAAATAGTGACAATTTGAATAGGGGAGGTCGTAAAAATGACCCTGAAATTTGAGAAAATGTTACAGATGGATTGCTCACTTTCCCTCATTATCGAGTAAAACCAAAGGTTAAATGAAGAAATCATAAAGGGTAGTGGGAATCTTTTCTAATCCTTTCAAACCCAATAGTAATAAACCAACAAGGCCGGGCAAAATCACACAATACATTCCGTAACGACCATAATAATACATGCTATATCTCCGCATGCCTCATTCGAGTAAGAACTAAGGTTAAGGGATTAGAATGGAAAATAATTGTTGAGTTTAAATAAAAAGAATAAAACAAATATTATTAGATTAAACTAGCTAATACATTTTCCTTACATTAGTGCTTGACCGCTTCTTTATCGTTTGTTTATCTGCTTGTGTGTGTCCTTTGTCTCATTTAGCTTAGATTAAACTAAAACTCATGCCAGTCTCTCAGGCTGGAAAACCCCCTTTTGTATTAGTTTAGGTTTAATTAGGTTTAAATATAATTAAATAGAACTAACCTAGTGGTGTGTCGTTGTGTAGGCGTTATTTATGTATCAAGTTTTACTATTTATTTTATGCTAACTATACCTAAAAACAACACTTTAATGGGTAGTGTACCCGGTCAGATGAAGTTTCGTAGTAAGTAGGGTGTCGATCACTAAGAGCGAGAGCGTTAACTCCTAATTCTATCAGTATTTTAGTTATCTATGTTATTACTAAATTAATCTAATTTATGCTAAACCTAAGTTAAACCTAAACTAATGATAAGGGGGGTTTCAGTCTGAGAGACTGGAACGAGTTTGGGTATCTAAGCTAAGGTTTTGATGACAAGTAAAGCAATAAACACACACAAGAAGACAAGCAAACGATAGAGGAACTGTCGAGAACTAATGTAAGGAAAACATATCAACCATGAATAATCTGATAGAATGCAGGTTTGTTTATTTAGTGCAATGATTATCTTATCTCGAAGTGGCATATCATTCCTAGAATTAGGCGGCACTTCTTCCTAAGACCTAGACACGCTAATTCTGTCACAATTAGGCGCATCCGCATAAAGCATCCTTATGTTGATTATAATCTATCTTAGGATCTAAGTAATGGTACTCTTACTAAACCCTAGATCATGGAGACTTTACCCACTTACTTCTTAACGGTGATCTATATACTAGTAGTCTACTATCCGAGTCTTTACCTATGGAATAAGAACATACTCGTTGATCCTAGGGTCACCTGCTAGTCTAACTAAGCTCACTATTCTAAAGGCAAAGATAGGTCAATATTTGTGATCCTGTTATTCTAGATATATAAATTGCAATATGGAGAGCTATCACGGACTCTTAGCCTATGCCCAAACAACACCGAACTTGCAGTGCATTAAATATGTAGAACTAGACCTAGTTGAATGATAGGTCGCATACTTAAGCACGTAAACAAATATAAATTGATAAACATAAAAAACAATCAACAATAAATTAAGCAATCGATATAAACAAACCAAACATTAGATCTTCATAAACATGGCTGATAGTCATTGTAAAAATACACACGGTTTGATATATGAACGATTAAAGTAAAGAAACCTCGATCGAACACGTATTTGGTTGCACGAAGATTACAAGAGTTTTCCTATGATCTTGAGGCTCTTTTCTGACCTTCTATGCTCTTCTAATTGTCTCTTGGTCGACTTGGTAGTTTATGGATTCGCTTGCATACCTAAAATTGAGTTTAGGGTCGTCTATATATATATATATATATATAGGGTCTGGTAGTTGGTTCGATACGGCGTATTGAGAAGCTCAATACGGCATATTGGATGACTTGGCGTGGGCTACAAGAATAAAATATTCCAGAGTTTTCTTGAGCTGATATAGATACGGCGTATCGGACCTCCTGGATACGGCGTATCAGACCTATTAGGTACAGCGTATCGGACCTATTGGGTACCGCATATTGGGCTACTCTAGTATGGTGTTTTGGGGTCCTTGGGTATGACGTATTAAGCTACTCCGGTATGGTGTATTGTATATCTTGGGTACGGCGTATTAAGCTTCTTAGGTACGGAGTATTGGCTGAAAGTGTGCTTTTCTTGATATTTGACCAAAGTATATTATACGACGTGTATACTAATGTGGATACGGCGTATTCTTCAAAGTCAGGCGATGGTCTTTTGATTCGTCAAAGTCTTGGATACGTCGTATAGGTCTAGAAAAATATGGCGTATTTGCTATCAGATCAGTAAACTTTCTCGAACTCTTCATTTATGCTCCAAAATGCGTGCCTTTTAGCTAATCTTCACCAAGTACTCCATAATTACTGAATTCTTAAATACAAATGATTAAGTAACAATTCTTTGCAATAATTATACAAAATGGGTTAATAACATGGGATAAATGATGCTATAAAATAAACATTATTTGATGTCATCAAGATGTTTATAAAAATGTATCCCTAAGGATATTTTCTGTTAAAGCACTTTTTCGATCTATTACAAGTACACAACCAAACACCTCACAAAATAGGAAGACGAAAACACTCAAATCACTCAACTAATCTATGTG
>BQNB010134631.1:0-18286 GCA_026074375.1 Tanacetum coccineum | reverse complement strand
GTCTTCGACCAACAAGATGCTTTATGATTGAAGATGAGATTATTAGGAGCCATCCAAATGTCTAGTTTAGCCTCTTATTAAAGAGATTAGTTTTTGCGGGCCTCTCCAATAAGAGGGAATAAGGGGTTAAACTCACTCATTAAGTGGGAACAAAGGAAAAAGAAACACCCTCTGTGATTTACCTTAGCGGATTTCATTTCGTGAATTCACACACTCCCTCGCAACAAGCACGTCCTTAAACTGATTGTTGTTTTTATGTAGTATGGCTAAAATCTATATTATTGTTGTGACTTGTGAGGTGTATTTGTGTTTAAATTGTGTGATAAGCTTGATGTCAAGGGTAAGCATAAGCCCATTTGGCTTATATTTCTTAAGCATTAATTTTTCAGCTTATTTTGAGACTTGTGGGCTTATATAAGTTTATTAAGATATGATGAACTTATATAAATAAGCCAGAAAATTGGGGCTTATAAAATATAAGCTCATATCAAATTTGATTTGGGTTTATATTTTATAAAATATAAGCACAAATCAAATTTGATTTGATTTGATTTGATTTGGGCTTATATTTTATAAGCCTCAATTTTCTTGCTTATTTTCAGACTTGAGGGGCTTATATAAGTTTATTATGATATAATAAACTTTTATAAGCCCTAAGTCTTAAAATTAAGCCAGAAAATTAGGCTTATAAAATATAAGCTCAAATAAGCTTATGTTTCATAAGTCGAAACAAACACCCCCTTAACATATACCAAAGTTTTTGTGGTTGATTTATTTGATTATAACATATAAAACGACACCATCCATTGTCGTTTTCATGTTGGGCTCATTTAGGCCTGCTCACTTTGGTCCAGCTCAAAACAAAAAAAAAATCTTTTCAAAAAAAAATAATAACTTACCAAACTTAAAAAAAAACATATAATAAAAAAAGAATTACAAAATTTACCCTCAACTTCTACCTATTTACGACTGTTGCGACCTATTCATTCAGAAAAATAAATACATAACAAATTTTTAAATATCTAATAAATACGTAACAAATTTTTAAATATAAAAAATATATCGACGAAAAGGTCTCTGAATAACGAACAAAACGAGCCAAATATTGATATGCTTTAGAGACGCATATGATTTTATAACAAATGTTAAAATATAATATATATTTTTCAAAAAAAAAAAAACTTTCAGAACACACCCTTAACCTACCTAATAATTTAAAAAAAAAACCATAAAATTATTTCGTTAGCCAAAATCGTAACAAATAGTCGGTCCACACATCTAAAAAAAATACAATCATCGATAACAAACTAACCTTAAACTTTTAGCTATTTACGGCCGCATAAAAAAGTTTCCCCGCCGTAACGCGCGGGTCATCGATTCCACTTCCACCTCGTTACTACTAGATACTAATTTTTAAAACTCAAAAAAATGGCCAAGAAACAAGACCATGGCCCATTAAGAAAAGCCCACTCTAATAGAAAAAGTCCAAACACTTGAATATACAAAACCTAATTTCAGGGTTCGTATTTCTTCTTCTTCCTCAGCCGACTAAGGTGTAACTCAACTTCCAGGAACAAATTATAAGGTCAAATACCCATTACCTTTTTATAGTTTATTTTACTGGTTATGCATAAATTAACGTGTTATAATTACTTATTCTTACAGTGTAGATTTTGGAAGCTATATACTTTTTCAAAAAATGTTTTTAATGAAATTGTCTGTATATGTTATTTTAGCTGTATGATACATATAACTTTTATAAGAGTTCAGTTAGTGTTATAATTCATATGATATGATATGATATGATATGTCATTAGGTTTATGTTATGGATCATCTATATTGGCTTGTTTTAGATTTTAGTTTTATGATTTTTTTTTAGGAATTTAGAGGATATTGAACGAGAACCGTAATGCGACACAGCGCCAACATACTTTAGGTAGTAATAGGTAAATACCCTTTGGGCATCAAGTCATCTAGTGTAAAAAAAAGCATTTTTTTTAGAGATCGTTTGCGAGTTTAACACAAAATGTGTACCCTTTTCACTTTCCAAAAAAAATTGCACTCTCTTGTCAGATTTCTTGATTCGACACTTTTGTGGCAGATTGCCGTGATTTACTTTACTGTTTTAACAATGTTGAATGCATTGTGTCTATGATTTAGCTTAACAATGCTTAGTACGTAGTAGGTAGTACTATTTAGCAAGTATATGGTAAAATGTGAGATAGCTATACGAGGGTCATGCTTTCTTGGTAATGTTTAATGTTTTGTTAAGTTAGTAATGAAGGATTGGTATACATAAGTACATGTAATGAAGTCGAAGCACTTTTGTGTTATCGAAAGTGCTTCAGCTTATTGTGAAAGTACTAAGCAGCTTTGATATGTTGGTAGAGTGATATGCTTGTTTTAAAGTTACTGCTAAAGCTGGAACTAAAATTACCGTTTCCCAACATTTTTAACATTATACTTTTTTTATATGGAATTAAGGATTTTACTAACAAATTGCATAAATAGTAACCAATCAGAAACACCCTTTCAGAAAATGATGAGAAATGGATCGGCATAAACTCATCGCTACCTGAGTCAAGATTTCGTCAAGCATAAAGGCATAAAGCTATGATGTTAAGCATGTGGTTTAATAGCTTAACTAAAGTTATTGAGTTCTCTTTGAGTGCTGCTAATGATACATTATCATGTGTCTTTAGGCTTTTGAGAGATAAATTGCATGTGTGTGTGTGTGCTCTTTCGCTTGTACAGTTGTACTGAAATATTTTCTGTTTCCATCAGAAATGGCTCCGAAACAGCCAAACACAGGACTCTTTGTCGGTCTAAACAAAGGACATATTGTGACCAAGAAAGAATTGGCACCACGACCTTCTGACAGGAAAGGGGTAAGTTATTAAACGTTGTAATTTATGTCTGGTAATCTAGAAGCGTACATAAATCATAAGCTCAACTGGCTTTATATTTTGTGTTTTATAGAAAACAAGTAAGAGAGTGCACTTTGTGCGAAACGTTATCAGAGAAGTTGCTGGATTTGCTCCCTATGAGAAGAGAATTACTGAGCTTCTTAGAGTTGGAAAGGACAAACGTGCTCTCAAACTTGCTAAGCGAAAGTTGGGTACTCACAAGAGAGCAAAGAAGAAGAGAGAGGAGATGTCCACCGTGCTTCGCAAGTCAAGGTAACTTTAAACCTCTAGCTTCTACGGAGTATATGTTTTATTAATCATTTTTTTTGGTAAAAGGTGGATATTAGTATATCTTTTATATGCTTTATTGACAACAGAAGTGGGTCAAAACAGATCAAAGGGGTCATGTTGACCTAATAATAAGATACTATGCATTAGGATACAGTTATGGCTAGTCTGACTCGTTCACTTACTGGCTTGTTCTATTCGAGATAAATGCCACCGCATACCCTGTGTCTAAATAGGTCAAAGATGCCACCACTAAGCTCAAAACTGATACCACTTTACACCGTATGTTATCAAGTATGGTTTGTTTTGATTATTCAGATTTTTAAAAGATGATTCTGTTTTTTGTAGGGCTGCTGGAGGTGCTGAGAAGAAAAAGTGAGCTTTGTTTTATGTTGAATAGAGTAGCGGTTTCAAGTGTCATCTGTTGGGATTTTGACTTGAGATTTTGTTTCCAGTTTATTTAGACCAAATTAACTTGTCTTTGTTGCACAATTTACTAGTGGTTGCCTCCTACTCGGTTGATTTTGTCTTTCTGCAAACCTTCATATTCTGCGTGTTGTTTGGCAAATTAAACCAAACAAAAAGAAACTCAAGGTTCCATGTTCTCTGTTATGTTAGTTTTTTTGTAAGCAATTGAATGCTTCCGAGTTCCATCCAAATGCTTGATTATTTAGTAACCTGCTCGCATAGAGTGCAGTAAACCACCATAAAACATAGAAATGCAATATGTTTCTGGAAACACGCTTTTTTCTTTCTTTTGCGTTTAGAAAGTTTTTTATTTGAATTCTTTAAAAAAATTATAGTGTGGGTTTGATATTATGCTGTCAAAATTAACGACGACGTGAACATAGTCAACAAACGCTTGATAATACTAATGCAACAAACCACCATTAAACGGGCTAGAACACCCTTTGAAAGCTAAATTGCTCGAGAGTGCACTAGATCTGTCTGATACTGAAAAACTTACGTACAAGGCCGAGGGGGGTTTCCAACTTACTTGAATGCCCCATCTAACACTACCGTATGTTGTTTTTGAGACGTTTATGATTCATAAAGATGCTAATCACGTCTCATTTTATTGATTGTTCAAAGACGTATAATGAATCATCTAGGGATGGCAACGGGTCGGGTTTGGCTTGGGTTTTAGTGAACCCGTACCCGCACCCGTTTATAATTTCCAAACCCGTATCTGCCCCAATACCCGATGGGTACCCGATTAGTATTATCCATCGGTTTTTCGGGTTTACCCATGGGTTTCGGTTATCCGCAATTGAATATTCGTTGGACATGAACAATGTAAGAAAAATATGATTTCGTTCATGAACAGTGTGAAAAATATGCCTAAGTATGAAGTGCGAAAATGACAAAATGATCAATACACAGTTACACTCTCATTACTATTGTAATGATTTCAAGTTAAATAATTATGTATACAAGTTCAATTGATAATTAAATGATTAAATAAACAAAACAATTAATGCATTAACCATAAAATAAAATAGATAAAAGAACCTTGAGACATAAACTCTGAAGATGAAAGAACTGATACGAGAATTGAAGAGTCACGCGTGACTTGTAATTACCAAGATATGGTTGATAAAAATAACTTTTAGAATACGAGTAGTCAAATATTTTGTACAAAGCTGGGAGCCCAAATTGGCCTTATATAAAAATAGCAATAAAAGCGGGTACGGATTCGGGTAAACGGGTACGGGTACGGATACTGGTAAACGGGGCGGGTATTACCAGAACCCGCAACCGAACCCGTACCCGAGTAAAAAAGAATATTTCTACCCGAACCCGTATCCAAACCCGCCAACCCGTCCCCCAACCCGACCCAACCGGTTCGGGTTTCGGTTTTCCCCATCGGTTTCGGGTGCTTTTGCCATCCCTAAATCATCTATAGAGGGACTGATCACGATTTAGTATTTTATTGATTGTTCAAAGACGTATAATGAATCATCTACAGAGGGACTGATTATGATTTAGTTACTAGCCGCTAGTCTGTGCGACTTCAGGATCCTATAAAAGAAATAACTATGTTCGATTAAAATGTAAATGACGATAAACACCTAATCTGCAAGCTCAGTTGACCAACATCAGAGTTACCAAGCACAAAATAAAATTAAGTCAGGTTTCCTCCATCGATATGTTTTATTGAAGGGTAAAGTTTATACATGTGAGATGTTAATGCTTCATTTCTAGTAAAGCTTCTACATTTTACCCATTGGGTGTAAAACATAACAGAGTTGAAATTATCATACTACTCTTCACAAATCAGTCAAAGAATACACGTAAACGCCATGGCAACTTGAGTACTGTACCAGGTAATATGTTACAATGCAAGTGTCGTTATCGATTCTACAAAAACACAATGTCATAACTTTTGATCTATAGTAACGGTGTTCTTCTTTAGACTAATGAGAAGATCAAATTTGTCTGATAAAAAATGATGCTCGATAAAAGACGATCATTGGATAGCCATCTTCTTTAGACTAATGAGAAGATCAAGCTCGGATTCTGAGAGGGAACAGAGCCAACGGATGTCTTGGATCCAATTCTTTCCTATCATCTCATCAATTGTCATCAAAACAATTTGTTTTACATTGGTAGTTATTGAGTTGCGAGAACTTGTAACCCTGCTCAAAGAATGGCATCAAAGAGTAACACATTGACCAAAATGACATAAATTTAAATTGTGAGTTATTAGAGAGGGGTTTAGATGTGCGAATGTGATATATTCTAATCCGTTGGAATGTAGAAGAAACTGAGATGGTGTTCCTCTGCTCTTTAAAACTGTTTGAGATAAAGTAAAAGGGAATTAACTTTGTTTCAGAATCACAAAAGAAGTTTCCGGTATTATATTCAGATTCTACACTTAACCCAATAAAACACACACACACACAAAAGCCCTATAACTCGGCCGTTAAGTTTGGCGCGACGCCCTATGGCTTGGGGTGGGGTGTCGTCTGGTGTTATAGGGCACCAGCTAGCCCTATAACGCCGATACCTTGTGTTCTTACAAAATCAATCAAATCAACAGCAACATGACTACAACTCTATAAGATGTACTTAACAATGAAAAATACGCGACTAAACATACGCAGATGAGCACATATGATAGCAAATGAAATTTAAGACACTAAGCATACGTTGATCCGCTAAAGAAAAGTTTATAGATTAAAACCAGCTTCTAAAGCTCAAAAAATGAGCACAAACTATAAAAGGACCAGAAACGAACAAAAACCATAACCGTCGATAGACGTGCGCAAACCGGTTAACCAGTTCGGTTCGGTTTCAGTCAAACAGGAACCTGTTTCGGTCAACGAACCAGTCGAAACCGGTTTGGGGAAAACCGGTTCCGGTTTGAAACCGGTTTGGGGTGCGGTTTTTGTCGAACCGGTCCCACCGGTTTGGAACCGGTTAACCACCGGTTTTTTTTTCGTGGTTTTGTACGCTATAAACGGAATAAACTTCAACTTTTATTTAATATAAAAACCCTAATACATCAGAAACGAAATACATTGGAAAGGAAATACAACACAATGCAAGAAAATTTAAAATACAACATCAACAACATAATGCAAGCGAATTAAAAATACAACATACTAATCGAAAATTAGTAATCATCTTCGGCTTCGCTGCTCAGCATATAATCATACCGTGGTCTTCCCGGAGACATAATGCCTTCGCTGCTAGCATCTAGTGCAATTTCTTCATCGGATAGTGGAATGGATTCATTTTGTTGCACCTCGTCATCAAAGACATCTTCT
Organism: Tanacetum coccineum; assembly: GCA_026074375.1. Taxonomy (NCBI): domain Eukaryota; kingdom Viridiplantae; phylum Streptophyta; class Magnoliopsida; order Asterales; family Asteraceae; genus Tanacetum; species Tanacetum coccineum. The sequence continues at coordinate 11,318 of BQNB010134631.1, read as the reverse complement.
TCAAAGTCTAAGGGTGTTTCAAGAAGGCATTTGTCTTGTTTACGCTCTTTAGCGTCCAAGTGATCCTTCAAACACATGCACATCTCTAAAGACGCCGGAGTGAGTCTTGTTCTTCGGATTGACAACACCCTTCCACTTGTTGAAAATGCGGATTCAGAAGCTACCGAAGAAGCTTGTACACTTATTATATCCATGGCCATGCGGGATAGAACGGGAAACATTGTTTCCTTTTCTTTCCAAAAACCTAAGACATTAAAACTTGCAAACTCTTTGGGATGAAGATGTGTGACAAAATCCGAATTGACATATCGCTCATATTCGCTAGACATTGTAGGATCAGTCATTGCCTTTTTTTCGTATGTGCTTTTAAACCGTTTAGCAAACGGCTATACTTATTTCCGCCACTCGCCTTCGATGAAGTAGCCCCACCACTTGTTTGAGATGATTGAGTTGGGTTACCATATTTTGCATAATAAAGATTATACAAACCTTCCAAAGATTCTTTAAAATAACTTTTTGACTTACATGCAAAAGTATCGTCAAAAAACTTCAAATCCGTACTTATCAACTCGATAAGAAAATCTACCCGTTTACATTAAAACATAGATTTAAAGCGGCTGCACAAGTAATTATCGGTGGCATGTGTTTAAAATACTTCATAAGTTTTTTCTTCATTGGTTTAATCATACATGACAATATACCCCCCTCAAGTTCATATTCGCTTAATACCGTACTCATGAAGAAAATCTGTTGAAGTACCAATGGAGATGTTGGGTAGTAAACCCCCGATAAAATTTCTGTGGCAGTGTCAAACACTTCAAGTAATTAGGTTAAAGATTGAATAATAACCTAATTTTCAGCCGGAAAATAATTACACCTATTCTTATTGGACAAAACGTCATGAAAATACGCCAACGTATTTTGTTGTTTCAAACAACTTAGGAACATATGATAAGTGGAGTTCCATCGTGTTGGAACGTCCCAATTTGGTCGTAAACAAGGTTTCTCTTCATCTTTACAGATTTTAACATAGCGTTGTCGGGTTCTTGCACTTGATTTGAAAATATCTTTTAACATTGTCTTAAAAGACTCTCTTATTGCATCAATCGCGGGGACCTCTAAACCAGCTTGCACAACCAAGTTAATGATGTGTGCAACACAATGACTATGATAAAATCTACCCCCCATTGGTGGCTCGTATTTTAATTTTAGTTTATCCATGGCGGATGTGTTGTTGCTAGCATTATTCAATGTAATTGACATAACTTTATCTTTCAAGTTAAAATTGATAAGGACTTTTGTCAACATTTTAAACAAGGCTCCACCCGTGTAAGGATACGGAAACTCTTCGAATGAAATGACCCGCTTCATCATTTGCCAAGTACCGGGTTCAATCCAATGTGCGGTAACACACATGTAAAAACCGGGCACACCATGAGGAGCGGATCATACATCCGTTGTTAGGTTGACACAAGGATTTATGTTACCAAAACTATCAATTATTTCTTGTTTAGCCGCCAACCATAGTTTCATTGCATCACGTTTGAGAGTAGAGCGACTTACATGAGTGTATCTTGGTTGCATAGTGTTCTGGAACACCCTCGTTGTTTGCTCGTGGTCAAAGTGGTTGAACGGTAACGCTCGTTGAATCACCAAACCCGCGAATTGTTCACAAAGATAATCCGGATCGTACATGAAAACACTCCCATCTCAAGCCATAGATGTTTGCCCCGCTTCCAAATTCTGGTTCTTCTGTGCCTTCTTTGCTTCACAATGCGGATGCTTTATATGATTCCTCAACGTCGTGTTGGAACCGACCGATAAGAAATGAAAGCAATGCTTGCATTGAGCTTTTTGCGAGTTGTCGGTCATTATGCAAAGGTTGAAATCTTTCCAAATCTGAGGGTTTCGATTGGTTGATATGATTTCCCAAATTTTCGGTGCACTTGTTGAACCAACACCGGTGGTAGCTGAGGCGGATGCGGATTCACTTGCCATTGAAAGAAATTTGGTTTTGCTTTGGAGAGTTTTTTTTTGTTAACATTGAAACACAACCTCTCTATTTATAATGAAATAAAATAGCACAAAGACTGTGAAGATAAGTATGTAGGTGGACAAGATCCAAAAAAATGCCATAAAAATAAGCATGTGGAGATAAGCATGTGGGTGGACAAGATCAAAAAAAATGCCATAAAGATAAGCATGTCGGGGGACAAGATCCAAAAAAATTGCCATAAAGATAAGCATGGGTACAAGATAGAGATAAGCATTGGTACAAGATTCGTCAAAAAGAGTATGAGGACATGGGAAGAAATGATGTATACTTCCTTTTACCCAAAAACGTACTTATAAAACAGAAAAACGCTCTTTTGAGGCCCGAAACGACCCGAAAGGCCAAAAAGTGACACACAGCTCACAACAAAGTGGTGAGCCTTGCCCGTTGGGTCGTTTCTGAGTGACCATGCGAATTTCAGCCAAATCCGCCACAAAAATTTGTTGCCGCAGTCCACTTTTGTGTCCCGGGGGTCCATGACCCGTTTTCAACCTGCCCAAATGATAAGCCCGAAGGATAATCTGCCCCGATATTTGTTTCTCTCTCTCTCTCTCTCTGTGCAACGTGTAATACACCTCTTTCTTCTCCCCTTCTCCCTGCAACGTGTAATACTCCCACCTCCATGAGATCAATAATCTAAATCTAAAGAATCGTTCACTAAACCTTTCAGATCCATAAAACAATTAGGTTTTGTGTTACATCAACATGAACTTTTGGTTTTTTAATGGTTTGTTTTGAGGTTTTGAAATTTAGTTTATGGTTTTGGTTTGGTTTAATTGTTGTTTGGCCTAATATTTTTTTAATTTTGTTAATTTGGTTTCTGTTTGTGTAGTACCACCACCACTCCTGCCCATCGCCGCCGACACTGGCCACCACCACCACCACCACCACCTGCTGCTTACCGCCGTCTCTGCTAAACACCACCATCCCTATTGCTTCTAAGGTATTCAAACACATTTATGAGTTTGGTTTTCTTTGTTAATTTATTTATTTTTTGTTTTATTTACTATGTAAAATACACGAACCAAAGAAAAGTAAGGATAGGATAAACTAATGGTAGGAGTATTATAGATTTATTTGTTTTTGGGTTCATGTTTTGCACTTAAACTAAGATGGGATTGCTTAGTTAAGAACGGGATGAAGATTGGTATTATACATTTATTTATTTGTTTTTTGGTTCTGTTTTTCGGGTCAATTACCAACAAGTGATTGAAATTTCACATTGCGATATTATATGGCTTCACCACTTTCTGATTTGTTAGGAACGAGATGAAATTGAAGATTTGTAATTGCCTGGCCACTTTCGCAAGCAATTTAGTGGAAAGAAATAGTTGAAGGAAAGTAGTAAAACTGCTTATCTGATCTATGTAGGATTTCATCAAATGATCAATGTAAGGCTATTGCTAATGAAACTGGTAGACGTCTTGGTATGGGAACAAACATGTACCCATCTTATCTTTACTCGGTGGAAGCAAGGATGAATGAATTGCATCACTTCCTACTGAAGAGTTGATTGAGAAAGCTGATGGATTTGCCAGAGTTTTCCCTGGTGGGTGTTTCTGCGTTTAAAGTTACTGACATTTTAACTTTGTTTCTAACTTTAAAAATAAATAATGTTAATATGGATATACAGAGCACAAGTATGAAATTTTGAAGAAATTGCAAGAGAGAAACACATATGTGGTATGACCGGAGATGCTTTGTATGATGCCCCTACTTTGAAGAAGGCTGATATTGGTATTGCTGTTGATGATACCATTGGTGTTGCAAGAGATGCTTCTAACATTGTGCTCACTGAGCCTAGGCTTAGTGTCATGATTAGTGTCGTGCTTACCAGAAGAGCAATTTTTCAATGAAAGAATTACACAGTTAGTCTCTTTCTTCCCATACCCAAGAATACGCAATTACTTGGTCAAACTTTTTTAGTTGCTAAAGTCTTTTCTTTTTTAACAGATCTATGCAGTTTCTATCACCATCCGCCCTGTGTTTCGTTTCATGTTTATTGCATTGATATGGAAGTTTGCCTTCTCTCCCTTCATGGTTCTTATGATTGTTATTCTTAATGACGCTGAGTTTTTTTATTAAGTGTAATGATCATAGTAGGTTTAAGTTAGAATTATCATACTGATTTCTTTTTCTTTTCAATATCATCTAGGACAAATCATGACAGTCTCAAAGGATAGAGCGAAACCATCTCCATTACCCGACAGCTGTAAGCTAAAAGAAATCTGGTGTTGTTCTTGGAGGATACCTAGCTTTGATGACAATTATATTCTTCTGGATCATGAGGTACATTGACTTCTTCACTGTAAATTATAAAAAATTCATACTCATTTGATCATAAACATGAATCATTCCTGTTTTTGTCACTCATCTTTGTGTTCGTTCCTTTTTCACGAGAAATTTAATGTGAAATCAATCAGGAACAGTGAGCCCGAGATGATGGTTGCTTTATATTTACAAGTCAGCATTGTGAGTTAAGCTTTGATCTTCGTCACTCGATCTAGAAGCTGGTTGTTTAATGAACGTCCTGGATTTTTTCTAATGGGTGTTTTCCTAGCAGCACAATTGGTGATAACATTTATACTTTTCAACTTTTTATCATGTTTTGCTGATTCAAAAGTCTCTTAGTAAAATTTACATAACATAAAACTTATATGTATATGTGATATCTTTCAGGTGGCAACTGTTATAGTTGTATACACCAATTGGGAATTCGCCAGAATTAAGGGAATCGGCTGCATTTCCGTGATTTTTTGTATGCGAGTTATACCAGGTATATGGAGACGCTGGCATCAGTTGTAGTTAAGAGAAATCCACACAGGTATATATCTAAATTGCGTCATTTGTGAGCTTATAATTGTTGCATACCGTTACTTATAACTGAGAACTTTAAACATGTAAACTTAAATTATGTTCACCTTCATCTACATTATCTCTTTTTTGGAAAATGGATAGATGATCAGAATCAAAGTTTCAATATTATGTTTTGTTCGTTTTGCATTAAACCTAAAGGTATAAATAATAGACTTTATGTGATATTCCATCCATTCACATTACTTAGTAAAAATTTACTATTTGCGTTCTTTTTTCACCAAATTCATTTTGCGTTCTCAAACATTAGCCATCGGTAACTGTCTTGAACATCGATAATTGATTAGGAAAAAGTTTAACATAGACCCAAAATTTAGCATAGATCCAATGAACCAATCATAGCCACTTATTTTTTCATCAAAATATTAAAAATCAATTTCCACCTCTTTTTTTAAAATTAAATATCTCACAAACCGTTAATCGTTACGCAAAACAAAACATACCATCGCGACGAGAATTAAATCATCTTTCTACAGAATGGCACTTTTATATACTTTCGACGAAATTTTTTTCGAATTTTTTTAGTTACGTCTGGAAAAAATCACATGTGATTTGTAACACAAATCACTGATTTGTAACACAAATCACATGTGATTTTATGAAATCACATGTGATTGAAATCACATGTGATTTGTGATACAAATCACATGTGATTTTTTCAAACGCGATTGAAAAAAAAATCGAAAAAAAAGTTCTTCGAAAGTATATCGAAGTGGATGTCTACTGAAAGATAAAAAAAATACTCGTCGCGATGGTGTATTTTTAGTCGTTTAACGATTTACCGTTTGCAATATATTTTAGAGAAATCCACAAAGTATAAAACTTGTATAAATTTTTTTGATGTATAAATATTTTTTTCGAATATTTTTTTATAAATATTTTTTCGAAGTATAAATATTTTTATAAATTATATACTTTTTATTTTATAAATTTTTTTAAAAAAGTATTATAAACGGGGCAAAAAGACAAGGACAAAAATACCTCACATGTGAAGCACGCGGATGGGGTTAACAGAACTTAACTAAAAAAAATAACGATCGTTAGAGATAGGGATGGATGGTGTTACATAGTTTGTTTATAAGGATTAACGAGGCAAAAAAAAAAAGATCAGGGACGACCAAAGGGATTTGGCCTAAACCACAGGGACGAACCGTGTAATTTACTCTAAGTTAAATGTTTAGTCATGGGTAGGGGTGTTCGCGGGGCGGTTCGGTTCGGTTAGTTGAATGATTTAAACTATTCGTCGCGGGGCGGGTAATTAATTTTACTATCGATTGTATGCCTCGTATCACAAATATTTCACTTACCCATGTTATGCAAAAACTGGCAGACACATGGCTAAATGAGAGTACTCTTTCTTGTTTTTCGAGTAGTTGAGATGCATGAATGTTAATATCGGATCCTAATTTTAGGATCTTAAAAGTTTACGATACTACAAAGCAAAAACGACCTCATTCCTATGTAGGATCTTTGCGAGATAGGATCTTAATAGGATCCCGATCTTTACCATAGGATCTTAAGATCTCGTTCAATCCGGTTTGACTTTTCTTGACCTCATTCCTATGTAGGATCTTTGCCAAATAGGATCTTAGAACGCCCATTAAGAAAATGACAGGATCTTAAGATCACGACCCGATCTTATAATTACAATATTGCAAAAGAAGGAAAACTATTCCTTGGTATGATCCCAAATCTTAAACACCCTTAGTTGAGTGTAGTGTTCTTTATAGTTTCATTTTATATACATTAATGTCATTATTAGGGGTGGAGAAAAAATACAACGGCCATTATGATTGTTTAGTTTCTAACCAAAGATAACGAGTTCTGATGTGATTCATTTCTATCTTGTTATTATACGTACTTTGGTATATAGACCATTCAAGTGCTTTGCTTAATAAGTCAGTGTCAACATTTAAAGAGTAAATAACCCAGGACAACAAGACATGGATAAGTCACAATTATTATTGGTGAATATACTATGTATAACGTATATAGTCTCAAGAAACAAACTATTACAGGATCATACGATGCAATCATTTATTGTTGATTAAAAATGCAAATTATTACACAAATGATCGGGTTCTTGTTATACATTAATTGGATGTACATATCATCGCGTGGATCACTGCTTCCAAATATCTACAAGATTCCAATGACATCATGCAAAAAGTTGGAAAGTTACAAATTTAAACGAAAAAAAGTATTAACCAATATGTAAAATATGAATGTTTTTATTAAATAGGATCTTTTATAATTTGAAGGACTTGCCTGCCACTGTTGATGTTGTTGTCTAAAATTATTAAGGATGCAGGTTGTTCGGGTGAGAGGTAGTATTAACTGTCGCACTATGTATAACACATATAGTATACCGGCAATGGACGAGTGACATTAATGTTTCATAGCATGTTATGAGTAATGACTAATCATTTGATGACAAATAGACCCACAAAGTTCAAGGGTTTAGATAGGCGATTACACTCCCTACACAGAAGATAAAAGGTATCCAAAAGAAAGTAGTAATCCAACTTGATTCCTTATACGCTACCCAAACCTGCAAAGCAACCATATATATATATGATTCAATTCGCATTAGTTGGTACGACCAAGAGAAAGAAATGGATTCTTGATATATCCAAAAGCGAAGCATAGTGTGTGTAATCTATACTACAATATAATAGTGTCATCTTGTTTCTAAATTAACCAAAGAACTAAAAATGTACTTTATATCCCGCAATGGAACAAAAAGTGGGTTGCATTATGATATACTTCAGATTTGCAATGAAAAAGGCATATAAAGTGTGTATGTGAGGTGGGAAATAAAATGACACCTTAATCATAACAATGAACAAGGAATTTAAAACACTAATCATACCAGACATAATAAGTAAGAGCATCTACAACGCATCAAGCTTTTCTAAAAGTTTTTTGTATCATTGGTGAAAAAGCTTTGTTTGCCGATGCAAAAAAACTATTAAATGACTAATTTGAAGAAAAAAATATCATTCGATCTTCCTTACATTGTAGATGTTTTGATATCTTAAAGGTGGGGTCGGTTTTACATGTCAATGTGCCACCAAAAAATTGTTGTTGTTATTATTATAGATGGAGAGGTATCTAACAGAATCCAATTTTTAATCATATCGAAACAAACAGGAAGATAAATAGTATTACCAATGTACAAGTATGTATAAGAGCAGGAAAAAATGTTCATCAAAAACCTCAGTGTTATAATGAAGGGAAACGTTACCGATAAAAAATCACAACATGGATATAAATGTCAGTTCCATTGGTCCAAAGGCACCTGTGAGCATTAGCTATTTATCAATGTCAACTTTTTTGATGAATGAGGATATGAGTAACGTCGTAAAGATTGAAGAGACATAATTAAAACACTCTATATACCCTGAGATCCGACCCCGTAACATTATATAAGTGAAACTACATACTCTCACATTCATGTCACTCATCCGTCTATCATTCTGTGAATGTTTTCTCTATGACGGGATTATCCTTAACATACTTCCCATAAACTTAAATGACTACATGAACTGCTACTTTAAATTTGAAAAGAAAATTAATGAAACTTACGATGTGAAGTATTTGATATATGATGGAGATAAATCAACATAAAAACTGTAAATCAAAGTCCCGAGTGCCACAACCTAGTGCAGAGTAGATTACTCTTGCTGTTACGGTAGAATGTCTTCCTGTGTGTCCAACGACATCCCTAAGTCTAATATTTAGATGAACACTAAATGTAAGTATCTTACCACATGCAATCAAATATAAGAGAAGAACAAATATATGCTTATATTTAATAGTATTGCTTATAAATAGTGCACTACTTAAAAACTGCCTATTTAAGTGCTTCTGAACTAAAATAGTGTCTGGATTTGCTTGTACAAAACAAAGTGGTACCTTAAAAAATAATTATATTTTGGAAATTTTATTTTCGTATCCAATTAAAAAAAGGTTTTAGTAAAATTATGTTGGCCAATATATAACACAATTAAGGTAAACTTTAATACACACAAAATTGCTTATTGTACCTCTCCTTATGAAAATTTGCTTATTTTACCTCAAAATAAGTAGATAACAACAAAGCATAAGCACTTTAAATAACACAAAATTGGTTCGACATATACATATGCGTGTAAGAACAAAAACAGAACACCCCTACCTTAAACATATCTATCTCACAATAACAGTAGTTGAGGAATCTTTTTATTGGGTTCATAAAAATTCAATACAAAAACTAATTATGATCTTTTTATAAAAATAAGTCAGTTTAAGGATGATGTAGCTAGTTGGAACCATGTAAAGACAAGTATTTTTTTTTTTTGAAACAATTAGCAAAACATAAATATATTGTGCGTGCCTCAAGACACATGGGCAGAAAGCTTCTATTTTGAATACAATGGGTTTATTTTTAAATTAAATACAAAGAGAGTTGAATAACGACATGTAAGTACGCTCTCATAGCTAATTACGTATTTCACCATTCATACCTTTTTTGACGTCTCGCCAACACAAAGTATAACGGATCTTTAGAAGATTCTTCTGGTGACAGCTTGTAGAATTGGGCAAGTATGTATCGGATGGTAATGATGCTATATAAAAATGATGACCATTTTATTTTAATGATTAGCGTAAAGCAAACTCGATATGATGTTCTTAATTAACACGAAGATGATATTAAACAACTTTACATTAATTATACTAATTAACAAAAATAAGGTTACCTTCCTAGAAAATACATCGGAACCATTAAAGCAATTGCGATGATCCAACTTGATTCCTTGTAAGCATACATTTGGGCCTTAGGGGGATATAATCCAACGGTACGAAACCAAAGTTATTCGCGAAAAGTATGTTGTTACTAGTAAAGGAAAGGAAGAAAGGATAAGTATTTACTACTCGTATAGATTTATAGATGTATTCAAACACTTAATAAGTATACAAAATTTGCACCAAGTGTTTTGCAAAACCGAAAGGCAAATACAAGTGGATGGCGATGGCGACCAACATATTGGCAAGGACACGGGAGTCCTCATCAATACCCGCTAAACGACAAAAATGCGTCGTTTTAGTTTTTGATCGTGGCCAAAATGGGTTGAAAATTTGACTGAAAACTTTGGCGAGAACATGTCCTCGCTAAAAGTGTGGGCGCCCTTACGAATTAAACCTTCTTAATGAGTTATGTTTCTATATAAGATAACAAGTAGCTTTTGATATTTACAAATTAATGTACTCTCATACCCCTAAAACAACGTCATATATCACGAAATCCACCGTTAACTGCAACGACCACCTGCAATAAATCTGTTAATAATCTTGTGACAAAATTTCTCCTCAACTAAAAGGAAAAAATGAAATTCTCAACGCTTCCGAATCCAATAATATATTGGATGCTGGCTTTCATCTTTGATAGTCACTAAAAATTATAATAACAAATAAATTCAAGTATGGAGTTAAAACAAAAGAGTGATTTTATAGACGATAATTAGAAGAAAAAGAAATGTTGAGGCTCATGTTAAATGTGACAATCATGACTTGAGCAGGTTGGTCAAATCGTAGTGTTGACCATAATGTATATGTTGCCATGTAATGGTGGTTTTGTGTTTTAGTGTTTATGTGGGATATGTGATATTGGATAATCAATCTATTGAGCGTGATCGTCTCATTGGGATTGGATTTCTGTTGAAATTTTGTGAAGTTTATTTCGTTCACTTTTGGTGACAAGGAAATGATTTCGGTAATTGAAGCTGTTTCGCGTTAATTGTGTAAGTAATTATACGTATACGTATTTTTTGTGTTAGTTTAAGACAAGTTTAGGTTTAGAGGTTAAGTTAAGTGAAATGAGTTATTTGATGGAGAAAATTGGTTTGGTTAATACGTGGATCTCTAGGTGATGGATTAAAATGAGAAGTGTGTCAATTGTGAAAGAAATGAGTTTGTTAAAATATGAGAGTTTTTGGAAGACTTTCTATTTTTAGAAAGTGAACTTGGAAATGAAAAGTTATTTTTAGAATGTAGTTTTCAAGCAAAATGGTTTAACAAATTATCTTAGGTTTTTATAAAACTTAAGGTATAAATATAATTAATTAATTAATAAAAGAAAATAAAAAAAAGAAAAAGGAGTTTGACTTGGGAACAAATTGTAAAAAAAGGAATTATCTAAAATCTATTGGTGGGCTATAAATACAAATCAAAGATCCCAAAACCCTCCCCTTATACCAGTCGACCGAATTCAAGAGAGGGAAAAGAGGAAAAAATTTAGGGTTCTTTTCTAAGGTAAATTTTCTAATTTATGTTCAATTCTAATTACAATTTTTCAATTCTTGTTATATTCTAATTAATAACACATGTAATAATTAATATGATAGATTAG
>BQNB010134630.1:0-18286 GCA_026074375.1 Tanacetum coccineum | reverse complement strand
CTCTCCGGTGTGGGTTCCCTAACAGGGGAAACCGGAGGAGAGTGAGGTTCAGGGTGTGCCTCAGCTGTACTACCAGCAGCAGCATTTTCCTCATCAGCAGCATTGCCAGCAGCAGCAATGGCAAGCATGGAGGGTGTCAAAGGCATTGGCTGACCCTCCCATTTAAATTTCATATTAGCAAACAGTTTCCTAGTAAAACCAAATGTTGGTCTAGGGGTTCGATCAGCAGTCTCGATGGCCACAATCATTTGTAAAAACCTCGGGTACATTAAAAATTTGTTCTTTGTAGCTTTAACATTCCCAATCATCCCCTCTATAATAAACCTAGAGAAATTGAATACCCTATCCGTCGACAAACAAATAATGGCTGTTGCAATGGAACTAGGAAATTGATTCCAACTTCCAGACTTAGGGCTCAGACAATGCATAAGAGTGTGCACCAGAAATCGCCATTGAGGAGATAAATGGTGCTTAAGAAAGGTAAGAGCCCGATCCGTCGGATACCCAATAACCCGCATACCCTCAAGAATATCACTATTGGGCATGTCAAAAATGCCATTGGCATCGTCAAAGTGTAACTGAGTCCTAATGAGAGACTCAGTCACGAAAGGAAGTACTGTTGGATCCCAAGCAGTACTTCCACAAACTGTCAAAAAGAATGCAATGATAAATCCAAAACAAACATGGAGACCAAAAGGGAACTATCTAGATTCTGTGAATAGGGATAATGGATCTTACACACTCAAGCAATTTGAGTATGTAACTCCATTAGGGGTATCCAAGTCAGTTATGACTTGGGTCCCTAAAAGAGTCTAATTCTTTGAAATTGTTTGTACAGGGCAATCCAGAAGAAGATCTCAAGGACTATGCTATCATTGACAGTGGATGCTCTGGAAGTATGACAGGAGACAAGGACAAGTTGTCTGATTTTAAAGAGTTCAAAGGTGGTTATGTGGCTTTTGGAAATGACTCTAAAGGTGGAAGAATTTTAAGGAAAAGGAACATTAAGACATCATGCTTAGACTTTGAGAAAGTTAGCTATGTGGAGGAGTCAAGTTTTAATCTCTTTATCTGTTCCAAAATCTGTGATAAGAACGCACATTGTTCTCTTCTAGATAACGGAATGGTTCTATATCCTATCTCCAAGTTAGTTTGTTGATGAAGATTTGGATAATTCTTAGAGCTTCTAGGAAAGATGATTGTATACAGCTTGGTTCTTTAAAGAAGATTATTCCCTCTGGTGGCGAATCACTTGTTTGGTTGCAAAGGCAACATAGGTCTGAAGCTGTATATGCAAGGAAGACTGGGCATGTCAACTTCAAAAATTATCAACAAGAAAGATTGAGGACAAGGACTGTCAGAGAACTCTTGATTTGCTCCAATGTGGACCTATTTGGGGACCTGTTTCAGTAGTAGAGTGTATAAACAAGAAAAAGTACTGCTTGGTGGTCACATGATGACTGCAGCAAATACAGTTGGGTGTTTTTCTTGGCCTACAAGGATGGAAACATATGTTATTGCTCATGATTTGATTGTTGCGGTTTGGAAAACAGGCTAAGACATAAAGTGAAAGACCATCTGGTGTGTATCATGGTGAAACAGGGAGTTTCAGAATCAACTTATGAATGAGTTTTTTGCCAAGAAAAGGATTAAGAGAGAATAATAGATTGCAGGACTCCACAGCAAAATGGTGTGCAGAAAGAAAGAACATGGACTCTCATTGAAGCTGCTTTAATAGAAAGATGTTAGCAGACTCCTTCTACCTATTCATTTTGGGCAAAGCAGTCAAATAATTGCTTGTTATGTGCTTAATAGAGTTTTGGTGACTAAACCTCATGAAGATCCTTATGAAATTTGATGGGAAGATCTCCTAACATCAGTTTCCAAGAGACCTTTGGGATGCTGATCTGACTATCTTAATACTCTAGATCTTTGGTAAGTTTGAGGCAAGTCAGATGAGGATATCTGTTGGAGCGAATCTTGACGAACAGAAGGGTTTAGAGTCTATAAACAGGGTCACAAGAAAGGTTCAAAGATGTCTTCATGTAAATTTCTTGAGAATCTTGAGAATCAAATAGGGAGAATAGGTTCCTGATTGGCTGTTTGATCTTGTCCTTTTAACTCCATCCATGAATTAATTCTGTAGGGAAGAAACTATGCTATGATTCAAAAGAACAAGGAATTATCTGTGATGATGTTGAAGATTTAAGATGTCTAGCAATACATTGTTCATACAGCTAGCTTTATGCTATCCAAAGGAAACGTACTGCTGCAAAAGAAGTGTCCATTGTCTTGAAAGAACAAGCTTTACATGATGAGCTTGTAAGGTTTGATGCATCAAGAACACACACCACCGTTTACCCCCCAAAACGACAATCTTTGCCAAAGCTCATATGATGATCAAAGGATTTGTACTTTTGAAGAGGAAAAGAGGAGCAATTTCTATTGCAAAGGGGAAAAGAACATGTTGACAGTACTTTTACTCTAAGTTCTGCTAATAACCTCCTCAAAGTATGGTTTAAATACACCTACAGATTCTGATGATGATACTCCAAAAAGATGGTATTTTCTCTACAAAACTCCCTTTTGATGCTGAGGAGGCGGAGTAGCTGACTACAACATGGATCTACCATTGATGTTCCTCTACTCCCATACTTTGAATTCATAGATTCATCCTCAAAGTTAAATTATTGGCAAAATACTGCTGGGGTTCAAAGAAGAAGAAAGCTCAAGCTGTAAATCAAACCAACAATCAAGCATTGATTGGTCTTTCTATATACACGCAAAAAATAGATACTAACACAACGATCAGCCAAACATGCTTGTTTGCTAGATTCTTATCTCAAGAGGAAACCCAAGAAAGTCTCTCAAGCCTTAGCTGATGAAAGTTGGTTTGAAGCGATGCAAAGAAGACCTGCTTCAATTCAAGCTACAAGAGGTATGGGGGTTATGTGACTACCAGAAGGCAAGAGGGTGGTATTGGAACTAAATAGGGTTTTTAGAAACAAGAGAGATGACGGTTGGTTACTATTATCAAGAAAAAGCACGCCTAGTTGAAACAAGGGTACAGACAAGAAGAAGGTGTGGATATGGATGAAGTATTTGCACCAGTTGCCAGATATTGAAGCAATCAGACCCTCTTTTTGGCATTTGGCATTCTTTCATGGGCTTTACTGGTCTATCAGATGGTGTTCAAAAGTGCTTTTGTATATGGCAACATCCACAGAAGAGGGTATATGTCAAACTACCGTCCAGGTTTTTGAAGTTCCTGCTCATCCAACCAAGGTCTACAGAGTTGTCAAGGCACTTTAGGCCTTGCTCACGCCCCAAGAGCATTGGTATGAAGGACTTTTACTTTTCTTTTGAAGATGGATATAGGAGAGGGGCTATTGAATAAAACTTGTTTATTAGAAGGATAGAAGAGATATCATGTTGGTTTACGGTATATGATGATCGATATCATCTTTGGATCTACAAGTCGTCTATGGTGAAGGATTTTGAAGATCTTATGCCAAAAGGAATTCAAACATGAGTTCCATGGGTTGAAACCACTTTCTTTTTGGGGACTTCACGGGTCAAGCAATCAATATGGTAGGTATCTTTTCTAAGTCAAGACAAATATGTGAAAGACATTCTTCAACAAGTTTGACTTTAGAACCATTAAGCCAACATCTACTCCATTGAAGTCATAAATTTAGAAATGATTGAAAGGAAGGTGATGGGATGTTGCATGACATCTTTACCGGTCTATGTTGGGTGTCTCATGTTATTAACTGCTTCAAGGACCAGACATAATGTTTGCTGTTTGTCTGTGTGCAAAGGTTTCAAGTTCACTCCAAAGGTTTCTCATCTACAATTACTGTCAAAAGGATCTTTTAGGGTACCTCAAACATCAACCTAAATTGGGTTTATGGTATCCTAAAGACTCTCCTTTTCACTTGGAAGCTTTTTCGGACAGTGACTATGCTGGGGACAATCATGATAGAAGATCAACTTCAGGAGGATGTCAGTATCTTGGAAGAAGACTAGTTTCTTGGCAATGCAAGAAACAAACAATTGTGGCTATATCTTCTACTGAGGCCGAATATGTAGCAGCTGCAAGTTGTTGTGCTCAGGTTCTTTGGATGCAAAATCAACTACTTGATTATGGATTTAACTTCATGAACACTGAAATCCATATAGACAATGAGAGCACCATTTGCATTGTGAAAAATCCTGTTTTTCACTCAAAGACCAAGCATATTCAGATTCGACATCACTTCATTCGAGATTGTTATGAGCAAAGGCTCATTAATGTGGTCAAGGTTCATACTGATGACAATGTAGCAGATTTACTCACCAAAGGCTTCGACTTGGCAAGATTCAACTTTTTGGTGGTAACAATTGGGATGATGAACCCATAGCTATCTTTGAGGGGAGGATCACATATAAAGTACTGGTGATCAAGTAAAGTACTGTTTTGGGTAGAATGGATATTTGGAAGCACTCTAGCTATCTTTGAGGGGAGGATATGAATGATTTTTCAGAGATTTGCTGATTTGAAGAGAGAGTTTGCAAGGTTGAAGGGTTGTCGTTGCACATATTTGAGTTGGACATCTTTTTGTGTTGAAAGTACTGCTAATCCAACTCAAAGTACTGCTTGCCTTAGAAAGTACTGCTTAGACAACAAAGTACTGTTCTAACGTTCGGTCAACGGTCAAACGTACGTTTTTGCGCTAAAAACGTATTTACAACGGTAACTTCATAGTTATCCAACACAACCTATAAATACTCAACTGAATTGCATTTTTCTCTCACTTTATTTACTTTTATTCATAAATTTTTTTAACTTCCAACCTCCGACGCACATTAATTTCCCTTCAAATGGCAAACATTCGCACTTGTAACAAACACAACATGATTGCGTGTGTGGAAAAGACGGCGCAGAATGCTGATTTTTATCAAATCATCGACTTTCTCACTGGCTGCTCAATTAACTACTCGTTGTTGGTTGATCCTGATCTTATTGGTCCATGGCTTCAACAATTTTGGGCTACCGCTTCTCTCAAAGTGATCAATGACGTACCTCACATCCGCGCCAAGGTAGCTGGCAAGAAGATTTTGATTTCTGAAGCAACCATTCGAGCTGACCTACTCTTTGATGATGAAAATGGAGTTGATTGCTTTCCTAAGCAAGTTATTTGGGACTTGCTCAGAGATATTGGCTACGAGGGTAACTTAGCACAACTCACTTTCTCTAAACCTCTATTTAGCCCACAGTGGAAGTATTTAGAAAAAAAAAAAAAAAAAAAAAATTTCATTTCTTTACTCCACTGTTTAAGTCCTAAGAGCACTTCATGGGAACAATTTGGGATAAACATTGCCTCTGCTCTTGTAGGTCTAGCCACAAACCAAAAGTTTAATTTCTCCTTGATGATTCTAACTGGGATGCTAGGACATATTTCAAATGGTACACCTTTTCTTATGTATCCTAGGTTCGTTCAATGTTTTGAACAAGAGTTAGCGGGAGTTGACAGACCTCAGGGACTTTAATACCATCCGTTTCACTTTTCTAAGGTTTTTACCATTCGTGAGGAAGATAGTCTAAGTTCTCGTGTAGGATTAACCTTTGACTCTCATCTATGTTAGAGGTATGTAACAGCATTGGCAACGGAGGAAGAAACATAGACTAGTCCTCATTCTAGGGCTGCAAGTTCTGCAGATGCTCAAGGCACTCCAACTCAGTGCTGCTTCTTTCTCAACGTATACTTCAGTACAAGGTTACTGCTTCCTTCCATGGTACTGCTAAACCACTTGATTCTGATGCAGTTCAGGGTACTGTTACCTTACAGGTTCTGCTGCATATCAAGGTACAGCTTTCTATTCCTAAATCTCACAATGATTATGCTCCCACAGATGGTCTCAAACATCTAGACGGAGATGAGGATTTTAGATATATAGGCTTTGAAAAGAAGTAAGAGACTCAAAGGGCAAACCCTTTCTCATGCTAACAATAATCAAGCTCAATGCCAAGCTCAAGGAAACTGTCAAATTCTTGTCCAGACAGTGGTCCAGCATCATGTTTTTGGGTAGAGATCAAACCTTAAGAAGTAAAAGAAACGAAGAAGAAAGCATAAGATGAAAGTGTCTTCAGTCAAATTGGGGAGGAATAAGGATGAAGGAACTTTGTCTGAAGAGCACATTGTTCAAGAAGAAGATACAGCACATCCTTTCTTTGATGATATTGTTGATAAAGATGCTGCTGTTACTCCTGATTTGGAAAGAAAAAGTGATGCAGTCTGAAGTAGTTAATATTGAGGAAAAGACACTTCTAATGTAAAGAGTGGAGAAATAGAAGAACTGGATTTAGAGACAACTCAAAGTACTGCTAGACAGGGTACTATTACTCCAAGGACCCTAAATTTTGAAGATGAAGCAGGTCCTTCAAGCCCACTCCGTCCAATTCAAGTTATTGTTGCTATTTCTAGACCAAGAGGTTTGAGCATTCCTGGTCCCATACAATCTCAATCTCCACCTCAACAACCATCTCAATGCTATGCCCGAAGACAAGGCAAAGGGATATTGGTAGTAAGAACCCAAAAAGAAGCAATTAACTCTTCAACAAATCAGAGCATTGGAGACTACAAATGATGAGGAGGTTGCTAGAAAAATTCAAGCTGAATGGGATGCAGAAGAATAAAGAAAAAGGTTTGAAGAATTGAAGAAAACAAATCCAAAGACCACTTTGAGGAAACCTACTTCTCTAGATCATGGCATGGAAGTTGAAGATGAGAATGAGACAGCCATTACTTTGATACATCTGTTCATCTTGTGGACAACTGAAGATGGTGACAATTCTTAAACAACTGGTATGATTTATCAAAATTTTCTTTATATATATATCTTACTTTGATAAACAAACTTAACTGTGAACAAAGCAGTACTTTGTTTAAAGTACTGCTAGTTTAAAACAAACAGTACCTTGTTGAAAGTACTGTTAGTTAAAAAGTTGTTTTTGAAAATATTGTGAAGATTTGAGTGTGCAAAAAGTTTAAGGCACATATATTTGAAAATCAAACTAGTTGTATGGGATTGATGTGTTGGTTAAACTACACACAGCAAATGGTATTCAATTCACCATGTCTTACAAACATAAGAATCGATAGTCAAATCAAACAGTTTTGGTAAAAGACATCTCGGAATCTGTTGATGGTTGACAATTTACCAAAAATTGTATGGTGATCAATACACCATGGTATTACACTGAATTATTGGCTACTCCAAAGCAAACGGCTTTTGGTAAAGAGAACTCAAATCCGTTGATAGCTTTAATAGTTTGCTCAAAACTTATATGTCTCAAATCACAATGTTTTATTCTGAGAGTTGGCTAGTCCTGGAGCAAACGGCTACAGGTAAAGACTAATCATAAACCGTTATGGTTTAATGACTTACCAAAAGTCATATAGATTCAACCACTATGATTCATGTTCTGAGTGTTGAGTGGTTTTCAGATCACATGGATTATTACCTTTTCTAGGTACCAAAGAATGACTAGCCAAGAGTATATGGCTACTTGGTACAGGCTCATAAACATTTGCGTTGCTGCAAAGGACCATGTTGCTGAGAAGAACAATCTGTTTGATGCAAAGACAAAGATTTTTGAAGAAATGTTTATGTTCAAGATAAGAGGTTTCATTTCAAGATACTCAAACAGATTGTGTACAAGATACTGCTCAAAGGAAAAAGTTTAAAAGATTAAAGGCTAGTACTGCTTTCAAGACAAAATAGACTGATGCTGAACAAAGAAGACCAACTATCAAGAAACTTGAAGTCAAGCAAGTAGAATTCAAGTTAGGGGAGGATTGTTGGGAAAAACAAGTCAATCGGTCAACGTACTGCTAAGCAAAAGGTCAAAGTACTGCTAAGTAGAAAGTCAAGGTACTGCCAGTCAAAGATCGAAGTACTGCCGTGGATAAAGGAATCTTAAAGGATTATCATTTAAATGGTTATGTTAGTAATTATCTTGTAACAGTTAGTTTAATGATTAGTATTGATTAGTGTTTATGTCATACAAGGACTGTACATCTACTAGAGGTTATCCTTATGTTTATAAAAGGATCTCTAGGAAGATATTAAGATATAGAAAAACACGAGTTAAGAATTATTAGTATTGTATTAGGGATCTGCAATTTAGGCAGATTCAAAAGGTTTATAATAGAAATCGTTTGAGAAACTATTGTGTGTTCTTCTTAAGTACTGCCAACTAGATTCCGCATAGTTGACAGTATATCAGTGTTTCATAAAGGAATATCGATCCTACAAGTGGTATCAGAGCCAGGTTTTCATGTTGAAAATCGTTTTAGCTCATCTAGGATCGTTTTACAGATAATATTGAATGCACAGCGGAATAATAAGAAAGCAATATTATCAAACAAGGTTTTTCATTCAACGATTCCTTTTTACCCCAACCTATAACATGGGGCTACACCAACTACTATGGTGTACTAACTAACTAACTAACTAGACTCTCATTGGGAGAGTTCTATGTATGATGGATATTAAAACCTATGAGTCTATGTCTGGGGAAAAATTTTTGGTAGGAATTGATTAATTCTACGACTGGATCTCTTTATATACTAGAGATTCCTAGTTTACAAGAATCCCTAATTATCATAAGAAGTCTTATTCTTTGCACTTTAGTCCCTCCCATACTTTGAAGACTTCTTTAATTGCTACTGGATCCCTTCTTATTCCCTTCTTGTTTTGATTTTTGTTTGATTCTTGTATTTACTTGTTTAGCAAACATCTTTAAAGCTTACTTTTTAGTTTTTATAGGGTTTTTGTAAACGAGCTATGTTTCTCACACCAAAAAGTAGTAAAAGTATATGTAAAACTAAGTACAAACGTGTGGCTATGAACTACCTTTGATCGTCTCGCGGAGCAATAACAGTAAATCACTCTCTCAATAAGCTCACATCACAAAACCGGAGAACAGAATCGCGCTTCGACAATAGATCGCTCGCGCGATGATTAATTTTAACGGTTAAATCCCCTCATGTTTAGGATGATGAAGTTGGGATTTTCCGATGGATGAGTATATCAACGCGACTCGTTGATAAGGGATTTGAATTTCAAGTTGGACGAGTTTGGTGGTTGGTTAATTAAAATAAATCGAAATACACACGCAAAGTATGTAATATATTCCGTATATATATTACATATGAAAAATAAACAATTATATAATTCATATGGCGAATTATATAATAAAGACAAACAACTAAAAGAATAAGTCGCAATGTATAACACTTTACAAGTATTATATAAGAAACGTAAGAAAAATAATCGTAACAATATAATTCGACACGTTTTCAGAAATCGTCAATTAAATTAATAAAACGTTCTTGTATAAAAGTAAACACACGTTCTTAAAGTCACGAATTGAATAAAGAACGTTTTTAAAGTTTTTACACAACTTATTATTTTATTCATTAGTCGGGAATTATAAAATAATATTTTATAATTTAGTGTTTCGTTGCGCGTTTTAACTAAATTGGTTGTCTCGTTTGTAAAAGTATAACTTTCGTTCATTTACCGGTTTATCGTATCATCATAATAAAAATCTTAAGACTATGACTCGATCCTCTTTATCGGGTTTCCAAAATAATAGAAGTGTTGAACGAAAAATATTAAGTATATAAATTTTTATAAATTTCGGCATGACCTAGTTGTTTATACGACGTTTTCCATGTCAAAGACTCGGCATGTTCTCAATTTTAATCAATCCGTGTTGCAAAGTACCCGCTTATTTCAATATATATATCTAAACGAAATCAAACAAACATTTTAAAAAGACAAATATAACAAAACCAAACACACCCTTGTTAGCTATAAAACAGTGAACCAAACACACCCTCATGGGGTCGTTAACCCCAAAACCAAACAAACCCTTATAGGCTATTAGACGCGAAACCAAACGCACCCTTATATGTTGTTTTTAAACCAAACGCACCCTATTGGTGCTACTGACCCAAACAGCCTCATTTGGCTGTTAAACCTAGAAACAAACACCCATGTTGGGCTGTTAACACGCAAAACAAACACCCCCTTTACGACTATAATACAAAGAAACAAACACCCTTTAAAATCTTTAAAAGTAAATAACTTAAACAAATACACATAAAATATATTCAACCATCCAAAGGTGGAGGTGGTGGTGGTTTCGGTTGGCTGTCGTGGTGGCTGAGCCACGACAGTGGTGATGGTGCGGTTGGCGAGGGGTGGAGGAGGTGGCGATGATGACGAAAGTAGTGAGGGTGACGTCGGGTGGAGAGATGACGTGGGCGTAGGTGGTGCGTGGCGATGGTGCCGGCTATTGGAGATGACAGCCATGGTGGGGTGGTGACGGTGGTGATGATGAAGAGGGTGGCCGGCTGTGGTTGGCGGCGAAAGTGGTGGAGGTGCGGTGGGGAGATGGTAGCCGACGAAATGGTGATGGATATAAGGTGGTGGTGTGATGTAGATGGCGGTGTTGTGGTGGCTGCGGTGGGGAGGCAGCCGGAGGAGGTGGAGGCGCGTGGCGGCGAGTGGATATGGGGATCGGGTAGATCGGGTCATGGGGATAACATTTGGTTTCGGCCGGAACGCTCGCCGGAAAACTTTTCCGGCGGCGGCGGCATGGTGGCCAGCGGCGGCGGCCGGCGGGAAGGGTGGCCGGATATTTGGAGAAGATGGAGGAGGGAGAGAGTGTTATAGTAGTGGTGTGTGTTTTATTTTGTATAAATGAAATAAAAAGTTATAAATTTTATTTATATATAAAACTTTTAAAATGAATTGGAAAGTGTATAATAGTTGAGGGTTAAAAGTGTAACTTTTTATTATACTTTTGATAAAAAGCGGTTCGAGACTCGTTTGGGCGACTTAACTAATGATTCGACGCGCGAAACTTGCGCCGTTGTTTTTCAAATAATTTTTCCAACAAAAACGAGTATTTACTTGATAATATTTCATAATTATTTTTATAACATTTATAAAAATGTTCGTTATTTATTTAGTGAACCGGTTACGTCTCGTCCGAAATAAAAAACTTAATTTGGAGTATTCGCGTTTTAATAAACGTTTTTTTGAATAAATTATTACTATAATTTATTTAATAAAATATTACATAATTTATTAAATATTTCTATTTAATAAAATGTGTAATTAAATATAAATTTAATTATTTTCTTTGTCGGTAGCTGTTGTTTTCAAATTTACAAGGAATTATTTCAGTACTTCTGACTGTTTTCGGGTCTCGGTTAAAACTAAAAAGTTGTCAGGAATGTCGTTTTACATCAAATTGCTTTAGAGTCCGAGTTGTGGAAACACTCTGTTGATTTAGCGAGTCTTTTTGATAGTAATTCGGAAAAATCTATATTTTCTCGTTTCAAGTAAATGAGTTTTTAAAAAATAAATTTGTAACTCGAGGTATGTAATTTTTAATCTGATTTATTATTTAAAATATGTTCGGAAAAAATTTTCCAGTTACGCGGTTTATAGATTTTTATCGTGTCGATTTAAAAGGTCTCAAAAGTTAAGAAGTCAAATCGGACCCGAAAAGTCAAAGGGTAAAGTAGTCATTTAAAATATCAAAAATCGCGAGGTGTGACAGGTTAAAAGTATGGATCTAAATGATTATTGGGTTGGGCCGAGGGATGCGATTTTGTACTAAATCAAGTGATGATGACGATTTCCTGCACAAACAAAGACAAACCGTTAGTCTTATCGTGGGGACGGACCTCACGATTAGGCTCCGGCGTAAGAGTAAGTATTCATGTTTTGTCAGAGAATGTGTGTGTGTAGAATGTAGTCAGAAAATCATACATTTTGATGTGACAGAGGTCCTATTTATAGGTGAGTGAAATATTAGGTTTTTCTAGTATTTCGCTCATTTCTGTTAGGGTCCGCTTATAATCGTGATTTGCGGACTTAGGCTCTTCTAGCGGACTTCCGTTGTCCTACGGAAGTGTCTTCTGGGAGCCTTCCGTCCATCTTGATGCTTCTGGACCGTAGTCTGTTAGTCTGGGCTTAGCTTTGGTCTACTTGCACTTTGTAATTGCTTTATTGGGCTCGGGCCCATGTATAATATATGTGGTCCAGGCCCGGAGGTCTGTTACACATGTTATACGTCATCAAGTCCCCCCAGTCTAGTGTGTCTATTGCGTGCGATTTTGATTGCGTGAGGTAGATATTACTAGACTCAGGTTTCGGTACTCCTTGTATTTTTTGGTTCCTCCGTGCTTGTCTTTCCGCGACGTTCCGTTGCCTTTGTTAGGTGGGACATTGGTGACGTGGTCTTTTTATGGTCTTTTACCTTCTGACTGATTTGACTGGTTAGTCTAACTGCTTAACTGTCATCACTATCTTTTACTATCATTCTTGGGTTGACTCAGGGTCATAGCACGTGGAAGGGCATCTGGTAGGAGCTTGCACTTACTATATCGAGGGCTATAAATATTTCGGTGGGTTTCTCACTGTTCATTTTTTTCATTTCTCGAAATTTTTTAATCCACCATTGTTAAAAAGTCTTTCAGCTTTTTAAACATGTATCTCTTTGTGCCCTATTTCGAGATTTTTTGGCTTTCAGGTAGGACCCCAATCTTTGTCTTATTATTCTGATGAGAGTATTATATATAAAGTTCGGTTCTTATATAAATGCTTAAAAAAATTTCTGTGGTAAAAAAATTTGTGAAACGTATCATATTCCTGATGAAGTTCATCCGCAATTGCCTAGCCCTAACCAAACAATTCAAAAAATACCTACTGGCAAAATAGGTGTATATACTAGATTCTTCGAGTATGCCCATTTTCGATTACCACTTTCCACTTTTCTTGTTAATGTGCTCAGGCAATATCACATCCATATATCCCAACTGTCCGTTATTGGTGCGGCCAAAGTGTCTCATTTTGAGATCCTTTGTCGTGTTCACAGTTTTGAACCAACGGTTGGGTTGTTTCGTTGTTTTTATGTTAATTCCAAAAACAAAGGCTGGATGTCGTTCAGTAAACGCCAGGGAAATAATGCCGTGTATTACACCAAACCGTTAGACTCATTGAAAAGCTGGAATGATCGTTTCTTTTGGGTCGACGCTTTTGCTTGTCTTGCCGCCTTTCCGTGGAATACTAGCAAAAGCGCGTCAAAAGACCCTTTTCCCAAGTCTTCCCAATATAATGTGGAACATTATGCTACCCTTGTTGCGTATCCGGCTCCTTTCCACAAGTATCCGGAACCTTTCCTTTGCTTAATAGGAATTAGTCGTAACTATACTTTGGATGAAGATACTTACCCCAAGTTTATGCGTGATAACAATGAGGGTGGGTGCTTATTGTTATATCTTACTTGTGTTTTGCCTTTTCATTACTTTTTCTGACCGTTTTATTCTTGTCTCCTTTTGTGTAGAAATGGATTTGCTCTCCTTTATCCAAACTGCCGATCCTACAAAGGTGAGGGTTGGTGAGAGGCAGCGTGCTGAAGGTGAGCCAAAGTTGTTGGATACCACTGTGGGGCGTCTTGTTCCGCTCTTACCGGTTGCTCCTACTCGTGCCTTAAGCGAGCTAGAGGCAAGTGTGTATAAGCTTTTTAAAGAAGGAGGCAGCGGTAGTCATGCGGAGCAGGGTGATTCTGTGAGTGGTAGGCATGGTGTTGGTGTTTCGCAAGTTAGTGAAACTGCAGAGATTGCTGCTAAAGACTCAGCTCCTGTGCAACCAAGGCGTCAAAGAAAAAGGAAAACGGTTGTTTCTGATGCCGGTGAACCTTCATACCCCCCTAAGAAGTTAAGGGAAGATCACGGAACTTTAACTGGGCCATCTGTTGCTGGCAAATCTAGGTCCGCGCTCCAGAGATTACTTGCTGGAGCTGTGTTAAATCCGGAGGTTGGGTTGTGGCCTTACCTACCCTACCTTTTATTACTTCTTCTGTGTCCGTGACACCAGAGCGAGAGGATGGGGATCAAACTGACTTTATGGTCGGGGCCAACCTCCGAACCATTACTGCTCCTCCAAGGTTTGTCATATCTTCAGACTCTTCTCACCATTCAGGTACTAATATTGCGAAAGCTGAAGTTGATTCTTTTTCCAGGCCTTCCGTTCCGTTGATGACAATGACGACTACCGTTACTTCCACGGTTGACCCGACTACCACTGCTAAGGAAAAATTTATTGAGTCTTCTATTTTTGGTGGTGGTTCTTCTTCTGGGGCTAAGCATACCGTAGGTGGCTTTTCTGGCCTTATTGGTAGTGACTTCATTGTTGGCGGTATCCGTACTGTTGTTAGCCCTGACACGAATCTTCAGAAAGTGTACATACCCTAATAGAGTGTCACCAATGGTTCTTGCTTAGATGATGGTCATACTTGTCGCGAGATGGTGGATGAATTTGCTCCTTCTAAGTTTTTTGCTTCAATCCGTGGGATGGAACACGATGAACTTTTCTCGGAATTCAATGCAGGGGCTGCTCGCCAAATATCTCTTAGCGCTGAAGTGAGAATGCATGCTGAGTTTAATATTAGAGAGAAAAGGAGATTGAGTGCTGTTGTGGAAGAGAAAAATTCATTGCGGAAGGCCAGGGATGAAGAGGTTGCGAGTCTCAAGGCTTAGTTGCTAGTGAAGGAGACGGAAGCCACGGAGGCTATCCGTCTTCGTGATGAAGTTCAAACTTTGGCGGATCGTAATACTGTCTTGGAGGGGGAGAAAAGTGAGCTTGATGTTAAAGTGGTAGACCTTGCGGCTACCGTTAAAGTTAGGAAACAAGAGGTTGCTAACTTGGACGCCATGGTTACTTCTGTTAAGGTTCATAAAGACAATCTTTCTGACCAGGTACGCATGTTTTCACTTAAGTTCCTTTCCTTTTTTGTTTATATTCCGCTGTTCTCCTATTTTTATATTTTCGCTCAATTTCAGGTGCATATGCTGGAGGTTTCCTTTGCTGGACTTCAAGAAAAAGTCACGGCGTATGAGAATTTCATAGGCCAGCTTGAGAAGTTCCAGGATGACCGGATGAGGGAAATGAATGAAAAATTTGATAAGCTGGATACTGATCTTGTTGAACTGGCCCTTCACTTGGAGGAGAGATTTTACCAACATCTTTTGGCTACTATTTCTGGGCGTCGATGGCTTCTTACCCATGGCTTAGAACTTGCTATCGCCAAATGCTTGAATTCTACTGGGTATCTTTCCTTTCTTGGAGCGGCGTTTGGTAAGGACGTTGAGAAGGGTATGCAGGAAGGATTATCTGCTGTAATCAACCATGGCGCGGCGGGTAGAGTTTTGGCCGATGTTGCCGCATATAATCCATCTACGGAGGCTGATTATCTTTCTGCTCTGCAGCGTCTTCAAAGTGTCAACTTTTCTTTAATCACAAAGTTAAAATCCAATAAAGATGCTAGCAATGATACTATTATGAACCTTCTCCGTTTGGAAGATAACCTTGCCGAAAGATTGGGTTTGACTGAATCGCAGCCTCGTGTTGATCAGTTGATGGTTCCCATACATCATTCCCTGGATCAACGTGTCATTGGTGCTTCTGCTTTATCACTCTCGTTAGATGTCTCCAGTTCCCAAGTTCAGAGGATTAAAGAAAACATTGCCAACCATAGGTCAACACTCCGTAACGTCTTTGTTCCCTTATCTGAACCCTTATCCGCCACAGCTTTAATGGGCACGGAAGTTATATCCACCACTATTGATACCCCCACAGCCTCATCTACTACTCTTGCTTTCGTAAGCACCATTACTCCTATTTCTATAGAGGATTATGAGGTTGCAGGTACGGATGGTCAGGAAGCCGTAAATGAGAGCGTTTCGAATGATGTCACTGGTGGGAATGTTAATCCCTTTCCCAATGTTGATGATGTGGAGTTAAATGTCTCTCAGTAGCTTGCTATAATACTTGGGCTTGGTCGTATGTGACCTTTTTGTTGTAGCCCCTTATGTATGAACAATTTTTCCTAAGTGTTTTTATCCATTTCGAATGCCATGGTTGCTTGTGACCTTTCTGTGTGCGGCGGATTACACGTGTGTTTTTGAATGTCTTTGTATTTAACCATAGCTTTTGCTATCTTTTTTAATATGATGGTATGTTCATTCTGATAGTCTTTGTTTGAATATTTGTGGGTTATTCTCCATATGCTGCTATCTTTTTTAATGTGATGATATGTTCATTCTGATAGTCTTTATTTGAATACTTGTGGGTTATTCTCCCTGCTATCTTTGAATATCACTATTGTGCACTTGTGATGATAGGCTTAGACAAAACGTTCGTGGAACATTTTTCCCAATATTGGGCTTGCAATGCCTCTTATATACTTTTGAGTGAATTGTTAGGTTGCTCATCCTTTTGTTATACGGAGTAACATTAATTGAGTCGTGCCCTATTGCGTGCGCGTCTTAACCACAAACATAATAATTTTTCAAAGTAAATGACAAGAATTTAAAGTAAAAGTTGTAAAGGTAGCTAGGCTTCACTTTTTATTTAAGAAAACATTACAATGCATAAAGAAGATAGATTGGACTGCATTACCCCCACTGCAGAGTCCGCATGGGTGGATTGCTTATATTTGATGAACGTAACACTTCTTAAGGTTGCTGATATTCCAAGTCCGCGGGAGTTGCTTCTCGTCACGGTCTCTTAACTTGTATGCGCCTTTTCCAAGTGCTTTCGTGACCTCATATGGTCCTTCCCATTTTGGTCCTAGCTTCCATGTGTCCTCCGCACGGCTTGCATCGTTGTTGCGGTATACCAAGTCTCCTGGTTTAAAGCTTATACTGCGGACTTTGAAGTTGTAATACCTTTCCATCTTTGCTTTGCTTTTTGCTTCTCGAATTGCTGCTTGCTCTCTTCTCTCCTCTAGTAGGTCAAGGTTGATTTCCAGGGCTTCATCATTTTGTACTAAGTCTACTTTCGCTGTACTTAGTGTGGGCATGCCGATTACTGCTGGGATGACGGCTTTCGTTCTGTATGTCAACGAGAATGGGGTGTCTCCGTTACTAGATTTAATCATTGTGCGGTGTGCCTATAGAACATGAGGAAGTTCTTCCATCTAGTTTTTGCTCCTTTCGTCCAACCTAGCTTTTATCCCTTCTCCAAGACTACGGTTTGCCCTTTCCACTAAACCATTGGTTTGTGGATGCTTAACAGAAGCAAAATGTTGGCGGATACATAATTTCTCGCACCAGTCCTTGAACGGATTGTCTTGTAATTATTTTCCATTATCCGAGATGATTTCTCCTAAGAGTCCAAATCTACAAATGATGTTACCCCACATGAATTTTTTGATTTGGTTGCCAATGATGGTCGACACTGGTTTTGCTTCAATCCACTTTGTGAAGTAGTCAATAGCTACGATCAGGAATTTGACTTTTCCAGGCCCTTCTGGAAAAGGTCCAGCGATATCAATACCCCACTTATAGAATGGCCACAGAGACGTAATTGGGCTTAGCTTTTGCTGAGGACTCCTTGGGATAGGCTTGTGAACTTGGAAGTCTTGGCATGCCCTTATCAGCTTTCTTGCATCCTCGTGCATGGTTGGCTGGTATGTGTTTAATTACACATACCTTTTACCTTTAAAAACGAGCTAAAATAACCAAAAACGGACTTAAAATGCCAAATATATGCTTGTTTTGCTAATTGTATTATGCAGGAACGGATAACTAAGAAAAGGACGAAAAACAAAGCCAAAACGATAAAACCGGACTCGGAATGGAAAAGACTGTGAAAGACAAAGCCAAATCGAAGCCGAAAAGTCAATCAAGTCAAAAAGTCAACAGAAAAGTCAACTGGTCAAAGTCAAAGTCAACCCAAGTCAACCCCGACAAATCCAAAAGTCAACATGTGAAGAAATATAAGTTTGAGGGTTAAAATTGCCAAACCCTAAACTTGTATTTATAAGAAGAAAAGAGAAAAAAAAAAGATAAGGGGGAAAACTGCCAAGATGGGAAAGTTATATTACGAGGGCCAAAACTGCCAAGTCCTAAGACTTATAAGTCCCAAGGACGAGTCTTGCAAAGAGTGTAATAACCCTTGGGGACTTGTTTTGCCAAGTCCCCAAAGTTATTTAACCACAAGGACGTACGGTGCAATGAAACATAACACTTTGAGGGGCCATTTGTGCCAATCTCCCAAACCCATGCCCTGTCACCCCCAACCTTTGTACAACTCATTTTCCCGCCCATTTCAACTCCCAACCAATCACGGGTTTCTCCACCCCGCTTTACCCTGCAACCCAAACCACCCCATGGATAATCATTTTCCTCCCCCTCCACTACCTTTCCCAGCT
>BQNB010134629.1:0-18286 GCA_026074375.1 Tanacetum coccineum | reverse complement strand
GTGTGACGCATGCCTTGTTGTAGTTGCTCTTCCTGCTCGCTTTTGCTTCATCTGCTTCAGTGGGTCTTATACTTGTTTGGTTTCTTTTGGTGCTATGGCGTTGTTTGCTTTTTTTGCTTCGCTTATCTTGCCATGTGTTTTGCCTGCCATATGTTTCATGTGTTTTTGGATTGTCATATTTATCTTGCTTCCTTGTCTTCTCCTGCCTTGTCTCCTTTCTTTATCATGCTTTCGAAAAAAAATAATAAATAAAAAATAATAATAAAAATAATATATAACGTATGTGTGTCGACTTTACCGTCCTGAAAGACAACTACCATTTGGCTCCCATAGACTAGAAAGTGGAATTCTTAGATTTCAGATACATATGCTTTCTTGACGCATACAAAGGATATCAACAAACACTTATGAAAAAATTTGATGAGGAAAATACCTCATTTTACACTAACGAAGGCATTTATTGTTACATAAAAATGTCATTCGGCTAAAAAAAATATGGGTACTGCTTATCAGAGATAGATAGAGTTCCGAGCTTAGTAGGGGTAATATGTAGATGGCATGGTTATTAAAAGCAAAAGTGAAGACGTATTATTACGTGACATCACTAAAACATTCCAAGGCCTTAGGCGCATCAACATGAAGCTAAACCAGGCTAAATGTACATTTGAGGTAAAGGAAGGGCAGTTCTAGGTCACATAATTGATGCCATGGGAATTAGGGCAAACCCAAAATAGTTTCAGGCCGTTTTAGACATGACTCCGCCTAAAAACCTAACACGATTACAAAGCCTAAATGAAAAACTCAGAAAACAATTACTATTCTTCACGGTCTTAATCGAGTGTAATAAAACCATAATCTTTGAATGAACTAGGGAAGCTGAGTCAACACTTCATTACTCGAAAATATTCTTAGCCGAGTTACCTACCCTCATAGCTCCAATACCACTCAGAGCCAAGCGTGTAACAGTTGCTTTTGTTTTTTTCCTAAAAATTTACTTAAAGAGTCCTTGAGGTTAAAATCCATCGCAAGATAGATCCCAATGGACTAACAACGTAATAGAATAATGTCCTCAGGGACTAAACGTGTAACACAAACTTACATAGACCGTCCCTTTAAGCTACCTTTTATTGCAAAAATCATCCTTACGTGAGTCACATTAACAGTCTATGCCACTTAACGGCCGTAACAAACCATCCCTGAAAACAATGTAACAAATTTTTACATAAATAGTCCCTATAGTTGACCCGATCTTGCAAAAATCATCCTTAAACTTTTGTTTTTTGTGAAAACAAATGTTTACCTAAATACTCCCAGCGTTTAAGCTCGAACTACATAATTCGTCTCAAGAGACTACCTTTTGTAACAGAAATTAACATAAATCAGCTCTGACATTTCGAAAATTATCATGTAAGTTTAAAGATTAGAAATTATTTGTCTTAAAACATGTTATGAGTAACCATAGATAAGCAGGTACATAGCTTGATTTAATTTGGTATGGGTATTTGAGTCTAACCTCTTTATAGAGCTACAATTTTCCTAACAATTTACATTGGAGACAAACTCTACATATTGCGTGTATAAACAAATTTTAAGACATATATTGATGCAGAAACTTAGCTAAGTTTGCATAACACCTGATGAAGACAGAATTAAAGACACAAACGTACTTCAAGAGAATATCTAGCATGACTGATAACTTAAAACTACAAACTCAAGAGACACTCAAATATTGATATTCACATAATAAAAATCGATGGTTCTTCAAACCTTTGTGTCTTTTAAGGATTCGACTCCATGGCTCGATGTTACTGAATTTAAGACATCAAGAACCTTCAACCTATCAGATCAAGATCGATAAGCTGAAAACAGTGACAACAGAAGTTATGACTGTTTGGCACATTTTGAAGGCAAAATTTTGTGATATGTTATTCATAAATATACTTCGTAAACTTATCATACTTTAACTTCAGTGTTGCGATATGCGTATCAATGTGCAATGATGTAGAAAAGCTAGGACTATCCGGCACATCAACTTTTAACAAGAAACATTACTTGAGAACAGAATTTTACAGTTCATTACAAGCTACACAAAAGGTGTCGACACTAAACATAAAAAGTGTTTCTAAATATTGAATTTTTTTCCATTTTGTTTATCTATTAATATTAAAGTCGTTATTTCAATACATGTTAATGTCATAAAACTAAATGAACAGGGGTTTTTAGTATTACTAACCTTGCAAGTTCAAATTTAAGATATGTCTTCTAAGAAACTTGACAGAGGCAAAACCTAAAAGATTCATGTCTTGTTAACATTACTCGAATTGAAAATTATGACATATTCCTTTTCCCCTGAAAAGGAAAAAAGAAATGTTACAACTACTTATCAATATTTTTTGCCCCATATATAGCAATGGGAAACAACTGATCGGTATTTCTTGCTTTCCATCACTTTAACATGCTTACAGTGGTTGATTAAAATGCATCTAATCAAATAGCATTTAAATGTGTAAGTGGTTTTGATTAAAATGTATCTAATCAAACCCCATACATGGTTGTTGATAAGTTATCGGCTTAGACACTCCCAGGATCTATATGAAGTTAAGAGTTGTAGGCAATACTTGCACAGACTTCCTACAAACATCATAACAATATTAGTACTTGAAGGAAATGAAATAAAGTATGACTGTAAAGATGATCAAGATGTGTTTGACAACCCCATATGACCTGTACATGGGTACTAATCAACTTTTGTCAGTTACAAACGGGTCTAAAGTGGTCAAAGGCATATAAACGACAAAATGAATCACCAAATATCACAAATTTCAATTGAGTTCTCAGCGCACCATTTGAATAATCAAATGATATTCTGCCTTAATTTTTCTCTTTAAAATATATCGAAATATGACCATTGCCAAACAAGTTGAAGAGAGGCAAAATATAGACAAGATATGATCACACTTGTAACACATGAAATTTAATGAACCTATTAGTAGAATAAAGAAACACATCGACACCCTATGAAATTGCTTCTGGGAGAGATTAAAACAGAAAGGACTAAACTAAAGCCCCGATGAAATTTTCTTGAAGTTGACACACCCAAAAGCAAAAATAAAACCAAAACACTCAGACATAACATTGTTAATGCAAGGTCCGATGCATATGTGGATTTCTTTAATGAAATTCACATATGATTCGTTTTGGTTCGAAAGTATGGAGACTAGCTATCAACTATGTGTCTATGCCATTTATAAGTGATTTACATTAAAAGTGATCAAATATTTCTTGCTTTAAGTAAGCATTCAATAAGAGAAAAGCTGTTTCACTTTATACTTACCAAGGCAAGAAACGAAATTAGGCAGTTTAATCTAGAACACAATGCTAAAAATGGATCGATATAAACCATACCAGAAAATCACACATAATTAATAAAGAATTGGTAACCTCGATAACATCTCTATCTCTAAAGAGTCAACAACTACAGATGATCTTTTTTCCAAAACACTCTTTAACACTATCTATCCACCTAACAGTTATTGTATTTGGATTTGATCTTCAAACAACTATAGAATTAGTGAATTACTATTTAAGACAAAGAATAATCCTTACGAGTGAGTAATGTTTCAGCAATTCTTATTCAAAGGACAAATTATATTCGAACAAAAAACACATCATGAACCAATATATGTCTATGCAACACAAAAAAATAAAAAATAAAAAAAATTATACATGTTGTTAGGATCGATTAAATTTTACTACAGGTCTTGCCATCCTATCTTAATAATCATATGATGCGTTTAGATGTAAAGCACAGCCTTAAAAATGAACCAAAATAACATAATCTGATAACAACTACGACACGTAAGATATATGTATTTTAGCAAAGATAAGCTTACCAAAAAAGGACTGCAGTTTTGGAGCGTCCAAATGAATTCAGACATTTATTCAAGTATAGGAAACAAATTGACAACCAAAAAATAATAAGAAAAACAATTGTGAAGTATTAACCCCCAGTCATTATCGACGACATTAAACATATGTGACTCATAAAAGAACTCAGAAGGGATGCTTGGATCATTTGATTGTAACATTTTAGTTAGGGTGGTGTCTCTACTCTCTACAATCCTCCACCTATCCCCCTCGCAGCTTCTAAATTACAACGGTGCCACTGGGTCTCCTTTAACGCTTTATTAAGCTCCGTATATATGTAAGGTGAGGCTATGGAGTGTGAACGAACATATATCACGACTCCCACATGTGTAAGGACTAGTGATGCCATGTCATACTCTGATAAACTTTCATACTCTGATCAACTGGGCAATCTATATGGCACATCTTGTAGAACAAGCAATTTGATACCCTTTGTTAGTAACTACGGCTTTGCTTCGAGTCATGTTGTAGTGTTCATCAAGCAAAAAGCTCATAAAACAGGGAATAAGGGCCAATGCTTATTTAAGGGGTGTTTGTTTAAGCTTTTATAAGTGGCTTATTAGCTTATATGACTAAAATAAGCCCATAGAAGTGGTTGTGTAAGCATATAAGCTTAGACTTATGAACTTATATGAGGAGTTTTCATAAGCCCAAAATTTGTGGCTTTTTAACAAGTGCAGTTTTAAATATACATGTACCTTATGGTCATTTACCTTATTAACTATAATAAACTAACTCAAACACTAAGGATGAGCCTATTATTTATAAGCTATAAAGTGCTTTAAAAATACAACCCTGAGCGCAAAACATAAGCTTAGACAAGCACACCCTTGTATTTGGCTTTATATTACAATATATTCTACATGGCTGCAGCATGACTCGAACTAGTAATCACCAGGGTAGGCATCAAAGTCATCCCAAATCGCTTTCCAACATTGATGCATTACATCTCAGTTTTAAATAGAAAACTTTCCAACGAAAAGAATTGCCATATTGATTGCTATCAGTATGTTGAGACATAGAAAATACATACACAGAGCCGTATATGAGGGTGTGCGAGGTGTGCTGTCGCACAGGGCCTCCAAATTATAAGGGCCTCAAAATTTATATATGATATGTGTATGTATTATATAAAAGTGACTACAAGTATTTCATTTAAAAAGTTGCAGTGAAAATGCTAGCCGAGGCACTCTAAAAATGATTATTTCACATTTTATCTCTTTAGAAAATTGTTTACCATTTGTTTTAGGCCCCGTTGTTATTATTAAATTGAATTCTGCACAGGGCCTCCGTAAACTCAGAGACGCCACTGTACATACATACATGACAAAAGAGTCCGGAACAATATATATGTTCAGGGTTGGATAAGAAAAGGAGTGAAGATCAGCTTATACCTAATCCAACTACAATGATATAGCTCATCCAGACGGGTTAATAGAAAGGGAAGACCGTGTATAAAATCCTCCTAAAATAAACCATCTTCTATTTTACTAGCCATAAACTAAGAATCTCAAACCCAAGAATCTGGTGTTAACTAGTGGGATAAATGTTGATGAATGAGTCCTGAATCTGTAGCATACTACGGACTTGAGAGAGGAAGAGCACATTTTAATACTAACATTCTCCAGGGGTGAATGTCACCATTTTACTACATCAGATGATGGTATAATCTAAAAATGAATAGTGTTTTGTGCCAAATCAGATGATGTTAAGCAACAACATTTCAAGACGCACATCCTCAGCGTGGTAAAGACATTTCCACATCGTCAAATATCAAAAGTGTGGTATGACGCATGCGCATTTCATTCTGATAATGAGGTTGGAACACAAGATAACTAGTCTATAACATTATGACAATACGGTATTTCCTGGAAAATTCCATACCCGACAAAGTATCTGAAAGTGCACAACGTGGTTGTACTCACATAATGCATTATGCTCACAAGCATTTAAACAAACAAAACACTCGTTGGAGATATCTTAGGCAATTCAACGAAAAATAACACACGAAGAGGCTTCTTATTGAATTATCGGTTCTGTCATAGGAGAAACGAACATGTGGCCGCGTGGGCCAACACCTTTGAGAAAGATGGGTGGTCTCATATAACCCAAGATTCTAAATGATGTACGAGTGTCACGTCAATATGTGCTACATCTATAAATATGCGGTTAAATATGTTTACAAAGGGGCATGACAAACAAGCACACAATGGTCAAGACATAGATCAAGTCGTATACGAGATTAAAAAAAATCATGAAAGGTGTTATGTCTCATCTCATGAAGCAATCTGATTAACTTTTAGCTTTCCTCTAGTTAAAAGAGGCATCATTTCTTTTATTATAGAGCTTACAAAAGTACATCCAAAAACATTTCGAGTAGAAACTAGTAAAACTTTATAACAAGTGGTCCTTTAATTGAAAGTACTTAATCTTCATAATCAGTAGAGAACAAATGTTTTATTAGAAAAAAACGTTAACGAAGGTTTTAGTCATCATAGGTGTTTTAATTAAGCTTTTCCAAAATGTGAGTTATTCCGACATTCAATAAATAAAATACTTAGCTCCAACATATAATTATATTCATTGGAAGCACGAATAAAAATCATAATCACCAAATAGCCAAAGCTATATACCATATTTAAACACATCCACACAACATATAATATATGCAAATGAATCGGTAATCAAGCAATTAGTGTTTCATTAACATAGCATTCGTGAGAATCCAATTATAGTGTTTTTCAAGTTACATACTCGATTATCCAATCACCTACCTAGGGGTCAGTCTACATGTAAACCATTAGATACTCCAATTTTGCTACTCACTATTCAATATAGAAAAGGGATTATGTATATGAAGGTCACCCAACTCTTAACTGTTTTCTTTTAGGCCATCAATTTATCAAAACTAACTTATAGCCCACATATTTATGTGTTTGCTTTCGTTTATACCAATTTCAAATAACTTTTTCGCAAAAATCTTTGAAACAACAAGAATAAAGCTAAATATAACATATTAAAACAACACAAATAACTATTGAAATGTAAAATATCATTTGTAGCCATTATCTAAGTGCAACCTTATTTAGTCGAAAGTGATTTATTATTATTTAACTAATGTTTTACATTTCAATTTTCATATCTATTGTTTTGATATGTTAAAGTTAGCGTTATTCTTGAAATTGTACAAATTTCCAGCAAGCATTTGAATGAAATCGGTATAAATGAGAACAAACACATATTTTGGTGGCCTCCGTGTAAACGAGATAGGTAAAGAGTTTTTTATATGGAACACACCATAAAAGTATAACCTCAAACTCAGTTAAATGAAACAACATTATCATTCAAATTTCTTTAATTCCAACATCCAAAACCTTAAAAGAAGATTAAAAAAAAAAACATGTTTCACAAACATAACAACAAAAGTAGAAAGAACTAACTCAAAGTGTTTCTTCAAATTCTTTAGATTTGTGTTTCTTCTTGTTCAATTCCTGCTCATAATTTCTCAACCGTTCATCCCACTTGGCCTGTAAGTAACAATTATAAAGAGATTATTAATGGTAATATAAACCATAAATTGAAGTGATGATGAAAGATAAAAGGGACCTTGTAACTAATTTCAAGACGGTGCATGATGTAGAATCCGATACTACCTCCGGCGATTGTTCCGGCCATGATTCGAATGTATCCCCATCCCATTGATCGTGCCATTGTTGCTGGTGTTGGTGTTTCTTTGCTATTGTGCGCTGAGCTGTTTGTGTTTGACTTGTGTGATAGGGCTTGGGCTTCAGACTTTGGGCCATGATGGGTAAGGATGTTTTTTTATCTAATTCACATGGTTTTAACTCACCCTGAAGGAGTGAAGGTTGGGTTTTATTGAATTTTTTAACTCACCAGTCGCATAAACTTAAATCGGGCAAAGTTTTTCTGTTTTCAGAAGATTGGTGTGATCATTTCAACCATATTTACACCTTGCAGAAATTTAACTTAACTCACATTTTAATTTGATGATGATAGTTATAAGTCTTTTTGTCATTAGACCAGACAACCGCTTTGAAATTATAGATTTTCATGACATATTATGAGTCAAAAGAACGTTTTCTTTTTTAACCATGGTTTCCGACATTTGGCTGACTAATCCACGGTGTTTAACCCATCACTACACAAGCTCAAACCAGGTAAAGCTCTCCCTTTTTAAGAAGTTGACATGGCCACTTCATGGTTGTTTGCACCCAGCAGGAATTGAACGTGAAACCTTACACATTTTAAAGTGATAGTCACAAACTCTATTACCACTCCGCGACCCTTGAGTGGTTAGTCAAAAGAAGGTTTCGATCCATGTAGTTAGAATCAAGGTTTAAGTAGGATTCTGGTCTAAATCAAGCTTAACCAACTTTAATGAAAATTGTGAGATAACCTTTTAAAGGTAGTTATTTTCTAAACCCACTGGTGGTTTCTAAACTCATACCTATTCTCATGACCATAATCATTCCCTCTACAAACCAACGCGTAATCGTTTCAATATTACTCCTTAGACATATAACAGTTCCAAAAATCTCAACGCGTTGTCTCATGGTAGTCTACTTCAGTCTCTTCACGAATATTTCATTGTCCTGTTGACCTTACACTTCAAATGTTTGTAGTGATTCACATGATACTATCAGCTAATACAAGTCTCTTATAAGTACTGGAATTTATCAATCGTAATCAGTTCAAACACTGTATTCTCGGTTTCCTGGTGAAAGGCTGAATACAATTTCTTCATAATATGATCTAAACTCAAGAATCATATGTCGACATTACTCACCAAACAATCCACATTCGCTTAGAAGTAAGGATGAAGAATAAAATGAGATCAATATTTACACATATACACACAGAACCATCTCTAACTTCTAGTAGTACACAAGTGTAATGACTTGGTTAAAAATTATACACAATCATACTCTATGTCACACAACAAAACTGAAAGAAGCAAAAGATTCAACGATTTATCCTGTAGTATCATTTTAAGGCCAACATTTCTTCTTTATTCTTTAACTTCAGTGACCTATGCTTTGCATCCGCTTGTAACAAACGGGACATTACATATTCCAAAAGTTCTGCACGATGAGAAAATGTGAAATCCAAATGAGCATACTCGAATTCCTTATAAGATGCCCTCACTCCCCCTTCTTTCATCAACCTATAATGTTTTCTAATCATTGACGGAAGGATCACCTTATCTTTCATCCCTGCAACAAGATCCACCGGAACGTCAATCAGATTATAAAGTTCTCCCAAATCCAACGGCTCAGGTGAACCATACACTTTTCTGTTAGCTTCAGGACTCCCGTAATCAAACATTCTAAATCTTGCTGAACGTTTTATTTGAGCCAAATGACGTGCCACCCCAAAAGAAACACCAGGCATATCGTTCATATTATAATGAGGTAACCCCATAACACCAACCCAATTTGAACTATC
Source organism: Tanacetum coccineum (assembly GCA_026074375.1). Classification (NCBI taxonomy): domain Eukaryota; kingdom Viridiplantae; phylum Streptophyta; class Magnoliopsida; order Asterales; family Asteraceae; genus Tanacetum; species Tanacetum coccineum. The sequence goes on along the minus strand of BQNB010134629.1, from coordinate 8,893 downwards.
ACCACCAACAATGTAACTCATTAACGTTTGAACAAGCCCACCAACCGCAGGGTAGTTAGTAAGATCACGAGCCAGTTTATTAACTAACATCCTAAAAAACCTTGTTGGTATATATAACCCCGGAAATATTGGTGCAATGATTGGAGACAACCAAAGACATGTATACTCAATCACCGTGAAGAAAAAAGGGGAGTCGTGATGAAATCCAGCTGGTGATAACATGATTGATCTTGATAACCGGTGTGGAATTTTTTCCACTCGACGTGTTATGATGTACATAAGTATTGCAGCTCCTCCTAAGCTGTGGCATATTGCACATAGTTTGTAAGGTTGTTCAGTGTTTGATTCTTCGTTTGTACTAGATTCAGATGTAGATTTTAATTCTGAAGTTTTCACTTCGTTTATTTTTTCGATTAAGGCTGGTAAATCCTTTGTTCCATGTTCATTGATTGAGTAACGCCAATACCTACAAACATAGTGAGATTACCATTTAACATAATTGTTGCATATCGTACACTAGATTAACTGTGCAGAAGCTAAAATAAAATGAACTTACTGTCGTGAGGAAATCTTTTTGTCAACGTGTTCTCTAGAAACCAGGCCACGAAAGTTACCAAGGAAAACATCGTACCCTGAAAGATAAATATAAAATTATGATCCATGATGTCATGTTAGGGGGTGTTTGGGATTCCTTATATGAAACTGCTTTTGCATTGATAAGCACCAGCGCTTATTTACTGTGAGATAAGCAATTTCATCGAAACACTCAGAAGTGCTTATTTTCTGAAAGAATAAGTCAATAAGCAACCCCAAACACCCTCTAGTAAGATCATATACCACAAGAAATGAAGTCTGTGAAAGATATATATCTGCATACCGTGATCATAGGCTGCGAAAGCTGGAGAGCCGACAATGCCGTTAGACACCCAACTGGTGAAGAAAACCGAGATTATGATTGATAAATGAAAATATATGCTAATAAATATAGTTTCAAGTTATGAATTAACCAACAAAATCATATAAAGTAATCTTACCACATTGATGAGTCAAAAACACCATGTTGGAGATAAACAGCTTTTTTTGAATCGCGTCTACAACAACGATAAAACGTCGTGAACCATATAAGCTTTGTTGATCCAAAGATAGTTACAAACATAAGAAAATAAGGATAAAAAAATTGTTTGTACCTTGGGATTCTTTCCAAAAGGAGAACATATCCATCTGAAGTTACTACATTAATAGCTTCATAAGGGTACCTGAAAAGGTATATGGTAAGAAACTTTAAGGAATTACGATAGTGAATTTACTACCAACGATGCCTTAATTAATTACCCGAGCTCTGTAATGACATCTTTGCATGTTCTAGCATCCGTGTTTAGTCTCTTACTTAGATTACTTTTCCTTTCCGCTGGTGTAGGATCAGGATTAGCAAGAGTGGTGGTGGCAACAATCGCATCTGAGTCATTATTATCAGTCTTTCTAGTACCACTTGGTGAAGAAGACCACCTCAATAACGATTTTAATGTATCCAATGGAGAAATAAGACAACGGACTGCATAATGAATGACATCGAATATGGTTTCGATAACTATCTCTATTCCTAGATGAAGATCCTGGTAATGTAAAACAAAAAAAATGTAAATATGAAGTGCTTTTTTCACAAAAAACATTAGAGCTGTGATTTGAAACTATCGTAACTTATAACAGTAATAACCACATATTCTGCTTCTCATTTATATGATTATATACAGGTCACATAATCAGTTTTATACTAGTTGCAACTTTACTAAATCTAGAGACTTATAGTAAAATCTCAAAGACTATCTCCATGCACCCTCCTACAACTTGTTTTATCAGATTCCGAATATTCAAATATTTATAATCACTTAATGAACAAACCTCTATAAGTCCGCGTCTTCTGTCAGTAGCGCGTTGAACAACATGATCCAATGCTTTCTTGGTAGTATTTGAGCTACCTGTCCTTTTCTGATTCGTGGTATGTAGTGCCCTGATACCTCTTCTAATAATCTTTTTAAGTAGATATAAGGGTATCACTAACATGAGTCTTGCAGGAAGGAAAAGAAACTTGATGACGGATATAATCCAATGTCTACGATGCCTTTCACGCTTGAAGCTAGCTGCTCTAGAGAACTTTAAGCCTGGAGTTATTGGAGATGCGGGATATGTGGAAGCATCCTCAAATTCATCTATCTCGTCTCCAGATGTATAATCTGCAGCTGATGTTGGATTATAATTCGTCGATAGCTCATGAACGAAATGGTTAAAAGATGATACCCCGCTGCACAAAAAGTATTTAAAATCGTATATGAAAACATAAAACTAGCTTGCAACCTTTAAAAACCAAATTTTACAGGGAGTAAAGTTAACTTACTCTTCCATCCAGCGTGGAAACCGAGGTCCACGCAAAACTGGTCTAAGCTCCCAGCCGTTCATTCCTTCAAGCATACTATTCTTACCAGGCAACATTCTCAACAATAGGGCAGATATTCCATTTATGAGTCTCAGTATGTTACTTAATGATTCATAAGTAATAGTCTTCACAGACCTGAATAAAACAAAGCTTCTTTAGATGAAAAAACGCATCGTCAAGGACTATCAGCACATAACATGTGACAACTATTTCCACACTCGGAGGAAATGAGATATTTGAAGTTTCAACACCTTATAAACCTTAAGTTGTAGCATCCTAATAAGTCGATATAAAGTTGTGGGTTACCATACATTCTCAGATTCTCTCATATGTTTTTATAATGAATACCCGATATCCAATTTATGTAATTTCTGATATTTCATGATTCTATATCTGAGACATACTTTGGAATCAGAGGGGGGCTTCAGCAACTGTAGTTTGATCGGTGGAACAGAACCACCATTTTGTTTCAGTTTGGCTCTTTTGTGAAAAAGGGTCAAGCATATTAATGCGCTAGGAATGAATACCGTTGTTTTGGCTATTTTTAACAATCTATGAAACAAAATAACTTTCCTAACATATTTCAACTTAGGTTTTCAAAGTGGTATGTTTTGTGATTATACCAAAATCCACAACACAACCCATGTTAAGAATTAGCCATCCTGACCAATACCACCATATTGTGTCATATCTATATTGATCATCCAATCTAATTTCGAGTTCTTCATGACTATTGACAATCCTACCATCACAATTCACAAACGTAACGTACAATGTATAGCATGCGTTTAACAGCTATCTAAATATCCAAAACGACGAACCGTTTTCATTTTCCATCCAGCATTCGCATTCTTATTTTATCAAGCAAAACACAATACAATGGAACGCCATAAATTGGTCGCCTCCATATTCAAAACATAAATACAAAGAAATGATGTAGAAACTAACTCTTTCGTTACGGCGAGAAAGTTGTCAACTGCTCGTTGCATCGTATGACTTTCTTTGTGATGGATTGAATTCAAAACCTAAATATAACCTCAAGATAAAATTTGATTATATTTGATTTGATTCCAGAGAGAAAATGTGAATGATCTTTGGAGGGAGGGAGATATTAACGATAAATGTGGAAGGAAAAAGGTTAAAATCATGAAAAAAAATTGGATGGTAACTAGTCAAAATGAGTAATATTTGTTGTTTGAAATGTATTTTACATGACTCTAAATGCGTTTGAGATATTTATTTTACTTATGCGACTTGTTGGTTAAGTTTTTTGTTTTGGAAAAAAAAAATGTCACCTTTATATCACAATCAAATTAAGCTGCTGTATTAGATTTGTAAAGATTTTTGGCACTAGAAATATAAGGGTCAAGCAAGGTTATTATTCATGGAGAACTTTCTTTATTCACTTTTGATACGTTTGCTCTGAAAAAAAATGTAAATATAACAAGGTGTTCCAATTACCCATGACATGTCACGTTATAAATGGTGTCACGTGTTAATACTTCACGTCATCAAAATGTAACTTTTTCACGTACCAAATTGGTATAGTTGGAAAAGTTAATTGCTACTAGTATTCAATGACCAACTCTTATTCAGATCTTCATACTCGTAATAAACAGTGTGTTATTAGCTCATAACGGCTAAAGGGTCAAGTGCTAAGATTAAACTTTTAAGCATCTGAGTCCAAATGATGAGCTTGACTTACTTTTTAAGTGTGAAATTCTGTGGCAAATACCTTGCATAGTTTGAGCAGCGAAGGAACCGCTGTCAACTAGAGCTATGCCAAAAGATCAAATATAGCGACTGGCTAAATACAATGGCCAACAATTTGAAAAAGCTCATACTAAAAACGATAGTCATACTAGTCCGAAAACAAAACCAATACAAGAAGCTTAGCAAGTAAATATTCTGGCTCCCAAAGTTCAAAAATGGAAGACAAATATACTAGAAGGTAACAAAAGTTTCAAAATCAAAATCACAACTTCAACTGCAGACACCAGATTACCAAATATGCTCTCTAATTCATCCTCTGGGCAGCCTCCTTAGCTAGAACTCTCTCTTTAGCCTTGGTTTTCGCCTGTGATTTTGATCCCATTATACCACCACCCCACTTCTTCCTGTACTCATCGTACTTGTCATTGAAGTTAGCCTGAAATCATCAAATAATGGGTCAGATTCAGAATCACACATTAACGTTCAGCAATAAAAATATGTTAAAAAAAGTACCTTAATGGCCTCCAAGACTCGGCTGAATTCCATTTTGTCTTCATTTTTAACTGTTGTCAAACAAAGAGCAGCTGCGGTTTTCTGATGAACAATCTGACAGATGTAACAAGCAACATGTTAGTTCAAACAAAGATAAGAAAGCAGAACATTAGTTCAAACAAAGATAAGAAAGCTGAACATAAACAAAATAACATTAAGCAAAACACTTACGGTTCCCAATCGGGATTTCCCTTTGACAATGCAGTATGGGATTTCCATCTTTCTGCAAAGTGCTGGAAGCCAGACGACCAATTCAATTGGATCAACATCGTGGGCAATGATTACTAGCTGTGCCTTGTTCTGAAAAAAAAAGAGCAGAAAAGCATTTAAATATTATAAAACAATAGTAATAATACACATACTGGTAACATAGACATTACCTGTTCAATAAGATAAGAGTGAATGAATTGAGAATACCTGTTCAATAAGATAAGTGATATGGTTCAAACCATACTTCACAACAATCGGCTTCTTAGCTTCAACTGTCTTTCCCTCCGACTCAGCCTGAGCCCTTTTGATAAGACGTTCCTTCTTGGCTGCTTTGTCCTCTGGCCTGTACTTGAGAAGCATCTTGAACAACGTAGTTGCTGCATATTGTGTCAACAAAATAAGAAAATGAGAAACAAAAAAAAGAACTATCCACATAGAGAGAATACAAAAGAGCTTTAGCTACTAACAACATAAACAAAAGAAACACAACAAATGGTAGTCAAAAATAATAATAAATGCGACACCAATTGATGTAGCCAAAGTTACACAATTCCTTGACACAATTTAAAAGGCTCATCAGCTTTAATGCTCAAACTACATAAATAAGGCCCATAAAATACAGCTCATGAAGCTTAGACTGCTAACGCAGCGGAAGCTTTGGCAACAAAGAGCATACAATACAAGTACACTACATCTAACTTTGATTATACATGGCAATAAAGAGCAGCACTTGTTATGAGTTTCATAAAACAGTTAGAAGGCAATTTCATTGTTAACAACAAAACGAACAAGTAACACAAACACACAAAATTGCAAAAACAATACGAAAATCTAAACATGAGTTCTTCCAACGGTAAAAACAACAAAAAGATAGATGACCTCCAACAAAATTTAACTATAACATAGAAGAACAAACAATATTAACACAATCAAAGCATAGCAATAGAACGCAGCATGATCAGAACAAAACAAAATAAACGAGTAAGAAACAAAGCATACCAAGATTCTTGTCAAGAGTCTTGGTGAACTGGTTCAATGCTGGTGGGACCTTCAAACGCTGCTTGAGGATCCTCCTCTTCCTCTGAATCCTCACAACTTGTGGCCATCTCACAAATCTGTGTACATCCTTCTTTGGTGGCAAAGCTCCACCAATCCCAAACTGCTTCGGCCTCTTCTCGAACAACGGGTTCACCACCTTCTCCTATAAACACACAAACAAACAATCAGCACAAAAATCAATCACACCAAACAAACACTTGCACTAGAAATAACCTCAATTCAAATATCACCTATCCAAAAATAACTAAAAGAATAACTAATACAACAACCAACACGGAACTTTATTCATAGAAACAAACTTTTCTTTATACACAAGAAATCTTTGGTATTTGACATGTTCACTAGTAACAACATTTTATCTTTTTTGGTATTTGACCGTATTTGTTTAAGCTTATATGTGGGATTTTGAACTTATCTAATTTCGGATTATATTCTATATACTTCAATTTTCCGGCTTATTTTGAAATTTAAGGGCTTATATATATTTATCATATCATAATCATAATAAACTTATATAAGCCCACAAGTCGCAAAATAAGCTAGGAAATGGAGACTTATGAAATATAAGCCACAAACAAATAAGCTCATAAGCCACATATAAGCTTAAACAAGCTAAAACAGCAATTAGCATAAACTATCAGTTATACAAACTTTTAACAGCTCAAAACTAGTATAGATACATAACATAAAACACCAACATCGATTTCTAAGCCAACAAACATCATAAACATAAACCATACAAATTTTAAAATGAAAAAGAATAAAGAAAACTAAAAATGAGTGAGAAATAATACCGTCTTCTTCTTGGTTGCAATCTTCACACCTTTCTTTGGAGCCTTCAAAAAATCAAATCAAAAACATAAATAAATGATAAACATCATCATGTAAATTAAATCAAAAATGTTTTAAATAAAAACTGACCATTGGTATGAACTTGGATTTGGAGGTTCTAAACGGCGATAGTGAAGAAAAATGTGTAGGGTTTTCTGGTGTTAAAGATGATGCCTTGGTTTTTAGGGTTCCATTTTGGGCCTGTTGTATGGGCTTATCTTGTTTTTGGGCCCGGTTTGGTTAAACATATTTAAAGCCCAAGTCTCCATGCTTGGTGTGATTCGACCCTTGTAAATTTCTTTTCTTTTTTAGAAAAAACCAACAATGGCCATAGTGATATAATGATTAAGCCTCGCACATTATAATTATTACTATTACTATTACTAAACTATACAAAAACTGGGGAGTCCGTTTCTGAAAATTTAATGCAACGGGTATGCCCCGACCCGTCATGTCCATTAAATTCTCACCCGGTTAATTAATTACTAAAACATATATATACATATGTATATATATATATATATATATATATATATATATATACATATATATACATATATATATATATATATATATACATACATATATATATATATATATATACTATGTGTTTTTTAAAACATATGTGCAAAAATATAATTATTGAAGGCGTGCATGCATGTTTTTGGTGGTTCTGTCAGTTCTCGCACTAAGAATGGTTCTGAAAAGAAAGTCTCACTATATATATATATATATATATATATATATATAGGGACTTTCTTTTCAGAACCATTCTTAGTGCGAGAACTGACAGAACCACCAAAAACATACATGCACGCCTTTTAAAAATAAAAAAAATACATGAAAATCATCAATAATCGTAAGAATCCACCTATGTTCTTCAGTATCATCATGAACTATTCCTCTTCTTTCACAAAAACCTTGCACACGGTCGCAATATTGTTGTTGCACGCCTTATAAGAACATACATGCACACCTTCAAAGAAAAATTTTGTATTTCCAATTTCTTATCAAATTCTTTAGAACAAATATGTTTTTTTAAAACATATATGCTGTTTTTTAGAACATATGTGCAAAAATATAATTATTGAAGGCGTGCATGCATGTTTTTGGTGGTTCTGTCAGTTCTCGCACTAAGAATGATTCTTAAAAGAAAGTCTCACTGTTTCATGCCGTTCCACAAAAAGTACTGTTTCAAATCTTTGTACATCTTGGTTGAACCTGGATGAATAGTAAATGGAGAACTATGAGCTTCCGTCATAACCTTCTCGCGAAGTGTCTGATCATTTGGAACACATAGCCTATCTTCAAACCACACAACGCCCTCATTATCAACACTGAACTCAGTATGTTTACCGTCTTCAACATTCTGCACAATAGCCCACAACTCACCATCGTCCCTTTGAGCTTCTTTGATCTGTAGCATGAGGTTAGACTCTATCCTCATACTCGCCCAATAGCCATCAGAACCTCGTACACATAGTTCAACATCCAAACGCTCTAAATCATGAAGGATCCTGGAATCAAAACAAGCTATCATCCCAGATTTTCGACTAAGTGCGTCGGCAACCACATTAGCTTTGCCTGGATGGTACTGAATGTTAGTGTCGTAATCTTTCAAAAGTTCCAACCATCTTCTCTGTCTCATGTTAAGTTCTCGCTGAGTAAAAATATATTTGAGACTCTTATGATCTGTAACTCAAGATCATGGGTTGGATAATTTACTTCATAAGGCTTCAGTTGCCTTGAAGCGTAGGCGATCACCTTCCCATGTTACATCAAAACACAACCCAAACCTTTCTTTCTGAAAACCATCAAAACCTGATGGAAGAGTCAATATCGGAGCAGACACCAATCTCCGTTTCAATTCCTCAAAACTCTCCTGACGCTCAATACCGAAACCTGATAGGAGGGAGGGGGAAGGGGAGGGGGATAGGGGGGAGAGGGGAAGAAGGGGAGAGGGGGGGAGAGGGAGAGAGGGAGAGAGAAAGAGGGAGAGAGAGAGGGAGGGAGAGAGAGAGGGGAGAGAGAGAGAGAGAGAGGGAGAGGGAGAAAGAGAGAGAGAGAGAGAGAGAGAGAGAGAGAGAGAGAGAGAGA
>BQNB010134628.1:0-18286 GCA_026074375.1 Tanacetum coccineum | reverse complement strand
AGTCATTTTCTCATCTTCCATGCATACATGGGTGGGACTTTCAAAATAAGATGCCAAATCTTTAATTTAGAGTCCAAGTATACTTTTCGAGTATCATTTTCAGATGAAGTGAAAGAAGAGTAGTTTGGTGATTGATAATAGACTTAGAAGTATCCCATGTGGAATTTTGTTTGAAGTCTTGCTTGCTTGTTTTTTGATTTTAGTTTCGAATGTTTTAGAATAAGTTTGGATTATGGTCCCCTGTGTGGGCATTTGAATAATTGTAAGAGATTGTGGATTTTAGTTGCGATTTGGGACATCACTTGAGTTTCTTCAAGGTTGATGGTCTTCATAGCACTTGAAGTTTATGCAATGTAGTTTTCTCTATTTTGTATCTTGTGTTACGATTGATCATTATGTTGCATTCCTAAGTTTCTGCCATTGTCGGGGTGTGACATTGGGGATAAAAAATATTTTGTTCTAGAAGAATCTAATAAACTAGTTTTATTAAGTACAAAACAATATTTTGTGTAGATTTGGGGTTAATCACAAAATGACAAATGTTATCCCAACTCCACCTACGGATCCACCTAATACAAGGGACAGATCCAGCTTATGGTGGGTCCGTGAGTCGCACGAACTAGCTGGCAGGGACATATTTGAATTTCAAAGGCTTGCCTATAAATAGAAACTTTAAGCTTTCGTTTTAAACAACTCTTGACAAATATTTTTCACATACATCTTTTATCTCTTATATTCTTTTATCATTATACTTGTTACATAATCCATTACAAGTGATCAACTCATTCCACTCTTTAGTGAAGAACACTTACGAAGACATCAAGCTTCAAGTGTTAATAGTTTAGTCGTGTCATCACGTTTGTGATAATCATTCATCTTGTACATATTGTGTTGTGTGTTGTGTATATTATATGTGTATGATAGGTTAGTATTTAGGCCACAAAATACATAGTGTGTTAGATTGATTCTATCTTGAAGTAGAACTCGGTATTTAGCTTAGTACCGAAAAAAGTGTAAGCGACGTGTACGGTTTTCTCCGCCTAAAGGGAGCTTGTTGACATAGTGAAGATAACTCTCAAGTTTGGTACTTGGGGAGTGGAGTAGGGCGAAGAGGAGCTTCATAGCCGAACCACTATAAATCATTGTGTCATTGGTTTGATCTTTCTTATCTTTACTTGTTCATGTTTAGTAGATTACTTATTTATTTATTGCATTGCTCTCATATACACTTGTGTATATCTTTTGTGTTCACATAAGTCGACAATCTAAGTTTTATTTTAAAATGGTAAATACTATTCAACCCCCCCCCCTTATAGTTTCCACAGGGTTTGCTTAATATCTAGCACACATACATGTTGCAAACATAATACCTGGCCTACTAGAAGTAAGATACATCAACGATCAAATCATGCTATGGTAATTTGTATGATCAACTTGTTTACCAACTGAATCAAGATTGAGTTTAGCTTGTTCAACCATGGGAGTGGGAACCGTGTCACAATTTTCCATACCAAATCTTTTCAAAATTTCATTAAAATATTTGGATTGATTTATGAATATCCCATTTGAAAACTGATTTACTTGAAGCCCAATAAAGAATTTCAATTCTCCCATCATACTCATTTCAAATCTCTTAACCATTAATTTTGAAAAAGCCATGCATTATTTCGAATTCATTGAACCAAATATAATGCCATCAACCTATATTTGAATAAGCGTTATATCTGTATCCTTCTTTTTAATGAAAAGAGTAGTATTGATTGAACCGTTTTGAAAACCAGTATCGATCAAGAATTTTGTGAGAACATCATACCACGCTCGAGGTGCTTGTTTCAAACCATACAAAGCTACCTATTATTACTTGTCTTAAGCTCTTGTTGTAAGGTGTCTCTAGCAAGAACTTTGTTATGAAGTTTCTTAGGGCTCTACTTACTATAAGGAGAGCAAATGTTCACAGAGATTGAAGGAATCGAAAAACGATTTTTCATCACTAGTCTAGACGAATGGAAAAGGATTCCGAAATTTTAAAGGAAAAAAGGGGAATGACTAAGTCCATCGCCTTAAATCTAAGAAAGGTCTAGTAATGATGATACTTCGATAACCGAAGCGATGACGAAGAATATGCTATGGCGATAAGGAACTTTAAAAACTTTCTTAGAAGAAAGGTAAATTTGTTTAGGAATACCAGAGAAGAAAAGGAATCATTCCGACAAAGAATGAGATAAAAGGAAAGTTGTACCGCAAATGTTTTAGATGTGGTGATCCAAATCATCTCATTGGCGATTGTCCAAAGCCTCCTCGCAACAAAGATCAAAAGGCCTTTATTGGAGAATCTTAGAACGATAGCGAGAATGACGCCGAAGACAAAACGAACGACGAAACTTGTCTCATGGCTCAATCATATAATGAGGTAACTCTTAACTCTTCTTACTATAGTGATAATGCATCTTCTCTTGATAATGATAATATGCATATTGCATACGATAGCTGTGAAATTAGCTTAAAAAATCTTAACAAGATAAAATTTTGAAAAACTTAATAGAGATCTTTCTTTTGAAAAAGAAATTTTGAACTAAACGTGAAAATTAAGAAAACTTGAGAGAAGTAGAAGAGAATTGAAATGTGCGTGTAAGTCAGTGATGAATTTAATTCGGTCGGAAAACGCAAACTTAAAGAAAACTCAAGTTAAATTTGTTAAATTTGATTAAAGTGCTAATACCACTTAGAGAATGTTAGATATTCAATAAGTCATCTAGTGTAAATAGGTCTAGGATTTGATAATAGTAAATCATCAACTAACGGAACTAAAATTATGAGTTTCGTTGGATCGTCCGCTGAAAACGCGATGGACGGATCCACCATTATAGGGCACGGATCCACCATGCCTGGATCTGTGAGTTGCAACGACGACCAAAAAGGGACAAAACTCATTTTTAGTCCACCCTTGTCCTCTAGATCAGATTTTGTTATTACTAGGAAGAAACTAATACATAAGATACATGAATTGTCAAAGAATTCCCTGTTTTAAAAACCATCACTCAAAAGCAGTATAGGTTATGTCAAAACCGAGTCTAGATCAAAAACACCTCCACCTAGGAGAAACATTTCTTCTCAACCAAGATACAACTCACCTCAATCTAGGAGAAACTCTAGACAACCAATTCATCAAAACTTCTATCCTATGAATTAGAACAACCAACAAAATCAAGGCTTTGTACATATGGGAAATTGTATCCCATTTCAATATCCCAATCAATTGCAACAAATGCAAGGGAGTTACGAACACTAGATTTTTCAAACCATGAGATATTGGGGGACCAACGCTTGAATTTGTTTTTTTGTTGAAATAGGTATGCTTGTGAAACTTGCTTGGAACCGGTTGAGTGGATTAAAGATAGTTGTTGCTCTAAACATATGGACCAGTAACAAAAATTTATTCTCTACCTACAAAAGATTATGATGGTGGTAACGTGGTTTGTGAAAAGTAACTTGAAGGAAAGATCATAGGAAAATGTACGATCTCTAATGACTCTCTCACCATATCTAATGTAGATCGCGTAGATAACTTAGCCTTTAAACTTACTTAGGTGTGGTCAAATTTGAATGACAATAAGTGTCAAGTATTATTCATGGAAGATGGTAGTGAAATAATTAAAGATGGTAAAATCATAGGAAATGGAATTAGGAAAAATGGTCTATACGTAATGAAATTAGGAAATAAGTTCAGACAAATTATGTCTCGCCACGGTAGTGGATACTCTCCGTTTGGAATAGAGCCTTGGTCACGCTAAATATGCGTTTAATCATTCATTGTCATCTAAGGAACTAGTTAGAAACTTACCAAAGCTAAAATACGATAAATATTTTTTTGATGCTTGCAAAATTGGGAAGCAAGCTCATGCAAGTCATAAAGCTAAAAATATGGTTTCCACTAAAAGATGTTTAGAACTATTACATATGGACTTGTTTGGTCCATCAGCAATTAAAAGTTATGGAGGTATTTCATACACCTTAGTTGTAGTAGATGATTACTCTAGGTATACATGGGACAAGAGTTCTAAAGACTAAAAATTGAGCTTTCGAGAATTTGAAATATTAAGTAGGAAATTCAAAACCAACTAGGTAGTTCTATAATAGCTATTAAAACAGATCATGGTCAGGAATTTGATAATGAGGTACAATTTGGAGCCTATTATGATGCACAAGGCATTACTCGTAACTTCTCGGCTCCACGTAATCCACAATCAAATGGGGTAGTAGAAAGAAAAAATAAGACCTTACAAGAGATGTCTAGGACCATGCTTAATGAACAATCAATTCCATAAAAGTTTTGGTGTAATGCCGTTGATACGTCAACTTATATATTAAATAGAATATTAATTCGACCAATACTAGAAAAAACCACTTATGAAATATTTAGAGGTGGGAAACCTTCTTTAGAATATTTCAAAGTGTTTGGAAGCAAGTGCTTCATTTTAAATACTAAAGACTATTTAACCAAGTTTCACCCAAAGTCATACGAAGGTGTTTTTCTAGGGTATTCTCAAAATAGTAAAGCTTATGTAGTATTAAATAAACACTCTATGAAAGTCAAAAAATCACTCAACGTGATATTCGATGAAATTCCTCCTACCAAATTATCACCATTGGTTGATGATGATGTTGGTGAAGAAGAAGCTATTAAAAGAAATACCAAAGTAGTAAATAATATTAATGAAGAAGATGAGTCGATAGAAGTTGATGAAATTGTTAAACATAAGGTGTCAAGAATCAGTCCAACTAGATCAAGTCATAGGAAATCTTAATCAAAGAAGATTAAGATCTCAAGCCCAAAATCATAGCAATTTCTATTGTTTTATATCTACTATAGAACCCAAAAATATTAATGAAGCTTTAAAAGATGAAAGTTGGATTGTAGGTATGCAATAAGAACTAAATCAATTTATAGCTAATGATGTTTGGGAATTAGTCCCTCTACCTGTAAGTCAATCCATCATTGGAACAAAATGGGTCTTTAGAAATAAATTAGATGAAAACGGTATAGTATCTCGAAATAAGGCTAGATTAGTGGCACAAGGATATAATCAACAAGAAAGTATAGATTATGATGAAACTTATGCTCCGGTAGCTAGATTATAGTCAATTAGAATACTTCTTGCTATTGCTTGTGCAAATGATTTTAAAACTATACTCAAATGAATGTAAAAATGTTTTTTCTAAATTGTTTTATAAACGAAGAGGTTTATGTTGCTCAACCTCCGGGGTTCATTGATTTTCAAAAACCAAGCTATGTTTATAAACTAGGGAAAGCTTTATATGGTCTTAAGCAAGCTTCTAAAGCTTGGTATGATAGACTAAAAGTATTTTTGCTAAAACACGTATATTCAATAGGAATGGTTGATAACACACTTATTACTAAGAGTTTACGTAAAAAGTTTACAAATATTTATATTTAATGATCTTCATGTTTTGATAATAACAAATATAATGTCATACTACGTAAAAGTTTACGTAAATAAGTTATTTAGTCAAGTTTACTGAGACGACTAATCAGCTTAACGGTATGAATTGGCTTATTATAAATAGTTATGATAAAGAAAAATAATCTATCATTTCGCATAAATTTTTTCTAATCAAATGATTTGACTTAACCACGTGATTAATTATAAGCTAGTTTCTTAATCTATAAGGACAAAATAGGATTAACCAATGTGGAGAAACAATCTTCAATCTTTCTAAATCTTCCCAAATCTAGAAAATCTTTCCTTATTTATGTTAAAAAATATTTTCTTCTAGAAGAATCTATTAAACTAGTTTTAATAAGTACAAAAAAATATTTTGTTTAGATTTGGGGTTAATCAGTAAATGACAATTTTTGTCCCAGCTCCTCCCACAGATCCACCAAATGCACTGCACGGATCTAGGGGATGGTGGATCCGACTTGGGTACTCGTTACGTTTGTTCCCCTGGGATTGATTTGGGGAAATTCAAATGGTTGCTTTAAATACCACTCACCTCCTTCATTTTAAAATAACTCTTGACAAATATTTTTCTTATACATATTTTATCTTTTGCATATTCTTTGATCATTATATTGTTAACCATAATCCATTACACGTGATCAACTATTCCACTCTCTATGAGAATAACACTCAAGGAAGACGTCAAGCTTCAAAGTGTTATTAGTTCGTTGTGTCATCAACGTTGTGATAATCATTCACATTGTATATCTTGTGTGTGAGTTGGTATGTATTCATATGTGTACGATAGGTTAGTTATTTAGGGGACTTACAATACATAGTGTGTTAGATTGGTTCTATCTCGAAGTAGAACTTTGTATTTAGCTTAGTACCAAAAAAAGTGTAAGCGACGTGTATGGTTTTCTCCACCTAAAGGGAGCTTGTTGACATAGTAAAGATAACTCTCAAGTTGGGTACTTGGGGAGTGGATTAGGGCGAAGAGGAGCTTCGTAGCCGAACTTATATAAAATCATTGTGTCATCGGTTTGATCTTTCTTATCTTTAACTTTTTTTTTCCTCATATTTTCGCTATAGTTCATTTACTTATTGCTCGCTGATCAAATATACATTGTGTATTCTCTTGGAATTCACATAAGTCGACAATATAAGTTTTAATTTTAAAACGGTAATACTATTCAACCCCCCTTCTAGTTTCCATAGATCATCAAGAAAGATTCTGAAATAGTCAAAGCTACGGGAGAAAGAAAATCTCTTGCTTTAAAAGCTAAGAAATTATCTAGTGATAAGGAGTGTTCGACTTGGAGAAGTGAAGACGAAGAATACGCCATGACGGGTTAGTGACTTCAAAAGTTCTTCAAGAGAAGCGGTAGATGATGAGAACACTTGCCCCCCTTAAAACGGACAAAAAGACGTTCCAAGAAGTCGAGATGACAAGAACGGCAAAGTTCATAAATGTTTTAGATGCGGGATCCAAATCATTCTATTGAAGATTCAATAACACCGAATGATAAGACCTAGAGCATTCGTCGGAGGTTCTTGGAGTGATAACGGTGAAGAAGATGATGAGAAGGCCAAAGACGAGACGTGTCTCATTGCTCGAGCATCAAATGAGATATGCCTTAGAGTCGACTTGGAACCCAATGAGTGGATAAAGGATAGCGAATGCTCTAAACACATGACGGGTAACCGAAACCTCTTCTCAAGCTACAATGCATACAACGGAGGTAATATTATTTTTGGTAGTAATCTTCGCGGTAACATCATTGGCAAATGTACGATTTTGAATGACTCTCTCAAAAGAGATTAAGTAGAACATGTAGATAATTTAAGATTTAACTTGCTAAGTGTAGGACAAATATGTGATAATAAGTGTAATTAACTTTCTCTGGAACATGTTGTGAGTTATTAGATGGAAAGGTTATAGGTAGAGGTATTAGGAAGCAAGGCTTATATGTGATGAAATTAGGAAATAAGCCAGAAGAAAAAAATTTGTCTTGCAACGATTGATGAAAACTCTACATTGTGGCATAGAAGATTAGGTCACGCTAATATGCGTCTCATTTAATCGTTAGCATCTAAGGAATTAGTTAGAAACTTACCTAAGCTTAAGTTTGATCACATTCTGTGATGCTAGCAAAATTAGTAAAAAGCTCACGCTAGTCACAAGGCTAAGAATATACTCTCAACGACTAGATGCTTAGAACTCCTTCATATGAATCTCTTCGGTCCATCCGACGTACAAAGTTACGAAGGAAATCTTAACACCTTAGTCATAGTAGATGACTACTCTAAGTATACTTGGACAAGATTTCTTAAGAATAAAACCGAGGCTTTCGAGCAATTTGAAATCTTTAGTAAGAAAATACAAAATCAATTAGTTATGTTTATTTTGTGTCATTAGGACGTACCACGATAGAGAATTTGATAATGAAGTGCAATTTGGAGAGTTTTGTAATGCCAACGGTATTACACATAACTTCTCAGCTCCACGCACTCCACAATCAAATGGCATAGTAGAAAGGAAAAATAGGACCCTACAAAAAATGAGTAGAACAATGTTTAATGAAAAAATCGGTACCAGAAAAAGTTTTTGGTGTAACGCGTAGGATACTTCGACGTATATCCTTAACCGAATACTAATTAGAGATATCTTAGGTAAAACACATTATGGAAACTCTTGAGAGGTAGGAAACCTACTCTTGATTACTTTATAGTGTTTGGAAGCAAGTGCTTCATCTTAAACACCAAAGACTACCTCACTAAGTTTGACCCAAAGTCATACGAAGGTGTCTTTTTAGGTTACTCCTAGAATAGCAAAGCCTATATCATCCTTAATAAACACACCGTGAAAATCAAAGAATCACTCAAGTAACATTCGTTGAAACTCTCCACCTTCTAAGTCATCACCTTGTGGATGAGAGTGATGAACGAAGAAGCAATTAAAGTTATCGAAAAGAGAAACTTAGAGAATGACATTGAGGATGAAACTTTAGCAATTGACGAAATAGTCAATATCAAGGAATCTAGGAACCATCCATTAGAAAATGTCATAGGAAACCTTAACCAAATAACTCTTAGGTCACAAGCCCAAGATCAGAGTAACTTCTTTTGTTTTATATCTACTATAGAACCTAAGAATGTGAATGAAGCCTTAACGGATAAAAGTTGGTTAATCGCTATGCAAGAAGAATCAAATCAATTCATTGCAAACGATGTTTGGGAGTTAGTACCACAACCTAAGAATATGACTATCATAGGAACTAAGTGGGTGTTTAGAAATAAGTAATACGAGAATGGTATTGTTTCTCGAAATAAGGCTAGGTTGGTCGCTCAAGGCTATAATCAACAAGAGGGCATCATTTATGATGAAACGTATGCCCCTGTTGCTATACTTGAGTCTATTAGAATACTATTAGCTTATGCATGTGCTTTAGATATTAAGCTATTACAAATGGATGTAAAAAGTGTATTCCTAAACAGTTTTATCAATGAGGAGGTATACGTGGCACAACCTTCAGGATTCATTGACTTAGAAAAACCAGATCATGTTTATAAACTAAAAAAAGCTTTTTTGTCTTATAACAGCCCAAGCTTGGTATGATAGATTAAAAGCTTTTCTTATTAAACATGAATACAAAATGGGAATGGTGGATAACACACTTTTTACTAAAAAAAATTCAAATCTCATCATCGTTCAAATATATGTCGATGACATTATATTCGGTTCGACTTGTCAAGACATGTGTGATGAATTTACCAAAATCATGCATGACGAGTTCGAGATGAGCATGGTGGGTGAACTTAACTTCTTCCTTGGATGACAAATAAAACAATTGAAAGAGGGTATCTTCTTTAATCAATCTAAATATATTAAAGAAATGCTTAAGAAATTTGGCTTAGAAGATTCTAAACCAATGAAAACCCTCAGATACTAAACTCATGAAAGATGAAGAGTGTGAGTCGGTATATAGTACCAAGTATCGAGGCATGATAGGTAGTTTACTCTACCTAATGGCAAGTAGGCCGAGATCATGTTTATTGTCTGCTGCACGCTTCCAGAGGCTCCAAAACCTCTTCATCGTGAGCGGTTAAGCGTATCTTCCGATACATTAAAGGCACTACGCACTTAGGATTATGGTATCCTAAGGGGACCGGCATAGAAACCAGAGTATATGCCGACTCTTATCATACGGGAGATTATGTGGACAGAAAGAGCAATATCGGTATTTGTATGTTCGTGGGATGTTGTTTGACAATCTTGGTTCTCGAACGAACATAACGCTCTTGCTATATCCACTACCGAAGCTGAATATGTAAGCGTCAGAAAGTCATGTCCACAAGTACTATGGATGAAACAAGCTCTTATCGACTACGACATTTGACTCGATGACGTCCCGATTATGTGCGACAATAAAGGCGCGATTGACTTAAGCAAAAACCCAGTGCAACACTCTCGACCCAAAACATATCAAAATTTGTACCTTTTCTTCGTGTAATGTCTAGAAAAGGACAGTTTTTCTATAGAAAAGTGCATCCATCGGACACATCTCGCCGACGTTCTTACAAAACCCCTTAAACGTGTATCGTTTAACTATCTATGTCTTTGTTTAGGAATGATGGAACACATTCCATAATCGTTTCTCTCTTCTTCTGTCTTGATTCTAGTCCGTGTTCCACTCCGTGTGTGGACAACTTTAAACACGTTGTCCGAAGTACTTTAAGTATTTTTAATTCGCGAAATGCAAATTAAAACGTCACTCCTTCCGTAAAAAAATTCTGTCCAAAATCGAGTCAAAAACCCTCTGCTGAGGGCGGCCCCCATATCTATGGTAGTTCCCTGATTAATCAGGCGGCCCCTATATCAATATGGGACCGCCACCAGACAAGATCAAATGTATGTCACCCTATTTTTTGTAAAACACAAAAACAAACACCCCCTCTAAAACCACCATTGACGAACCACGAACCAAAACCACCAAAACCTTAAAATCAACCGCTAAAACATCAATTGAAGATCAAATCAAGACTAATAATCAATCCTAACACTATAAAGATCATCAATTGTAAGTCATTTCATCTATTCTCTTTCTAATTTGTGTCTAGGGTTCATATTAATCAAAACTCAAAATTAGGGATTTTCATTTTTTTTTGTTTAGTGCAATTAGGACAATTATTACAACATATAAAACTAATATGCTTCTGTAGACATAAGAATTTGCATGATTAAAGAGTGTCAAAATTTGTTTTCGCAACAAAACCCCAATTTTATTTTAAAATCACTCATTTTAGGAACTCCATAAAAATGCTTTTATGCATTGTTAATACATCTTAAAACGTTTTTGCATACATGCATAATGATCTCATGAACAAAATTCAAGATACATAGTTCATATGTATTTTTCGACATGTTTAGATGAGCAAAATTGAATTAAGGAGTGTTTGGGTTAACTCATAGGTTTTATTTTTAGAAGTCGAGTTAGCCGCAACTCCACATTTGTTACATATAGACACACACTAATCACTATTTCCTCCCTCCCCTCCCCCCTCCATTGGTTAACATTAAAGATTCACATAATAAAAACGTGGTATTACTTTTCTATCTAGGTAACGATGCCTCGTAAAACTGCTGAAGACCACCAAAACACAAAAAGCTACATTCTAAAAATATCACACCAATACACCTCACCTTTAAAAGAGATGCTTAAGAATCTTGAAAGTCGTTGCATTCATGAGGGTCGGGTAGTTTTTCAAATATTTTGACGATTTAGTCTATGTTGAGTCCATATTCAGTCATATTGGGTTTGATTGTCTTCTCAAAATCAATGAACAAATCTGTCCACGTTATATCCTCGAGTTTTATAGTCAATACCGAGTCAACTATACTTTAGTGGGTCAAATGCTAATCGAGTTTGTCATTCAAAATAAATTCTTTTCTTTCACTATCGAAGAATTTGGTCAAATTCTTGGTATTCCTACAAATGGTGCATGTTTGTTTACTGACAAGTGGTCTCTTGACAACTTGCAGTATAGTGTCCCTACGAGTGGTCCTTATCAAACCAATCCTTCTTGCCCCGATGAAATTAAAAACTATGTTCAAGAGGAACGGGAGGGTCCGATCACTCGTATTCGTCATAAAAACGTCATTACTGTCGAAAAAATGAAATTTTAACTCGTGAAATTGTCACCATAATGAAATCTTAGGTTGAAAGTATTCGAGAAAATGTCTTTTGTCTTGGGGGTAACCGGGATCATGTTCCTGAGTGTCTTTGTCATATGCTCTATTGTATCTCTATGTCCGAGCGATATAATCTCGCATATTTTATTGCAAAACGTATGGAGTTAGTCACTAAACAACCTCGGTTGATTATGCCATACGACATGTTATTAACTTGCTTGTTTAAACAGGTCATGTCAATTAGTCACGGGGAGTTAGATGATTACTATGACTTGCATGATCGTGTCATGTATTCCTTCTTACCCCGGATATTTCATAAAACAAGAGCAAAAGACTCGAAAGGATTATGGCACGAAAAGAGGTCGTCACTCCACTTCTTCTTCCTTCGCCTTTGGTCAACCATCCTCCTCTCATCTCAACGATGATGATGATGATGGAAATGATGAAAGGACCTCGCGTGCGAGCACTCTTTCCCCCACTCGTTTTGTTAATTCATTAACAAATGAAGTTCCTTAAGTCTTTGAAAACCCACCAAATATTGACCCTAACATGGAAACCTTCTACACCTGCCAAACCGAAATTCTAAACCTTCAAGTTCAATTGAGAGATGAGCATCATGGTGGCTTAAGGTCAATCAAGAAGGGCATCAAAAACTTGTGGAGAAATATGAAGAAATAAGCAATTTGGAAAATTTCTATAAGATAATATATCTATCTATACTACTTAGTTATATTTGTTGGTATTTATCTCGTATTTTATTACACTTCAGTACTATAACTTATAATGCTTAGTAGGATTTTTAGTTTGGGCAATGTAACTTGCCTTGGCTGATAGTTCCATTTTATCATCCTAAAACTTGCTTGCATGCACTTTGATACACTATAGTTATTTCTATGATATTATGCATGCTTGATTATTTCTTAGTCAATATGCCTAAGTTTGCTTCTCTAATAGAACTTAGGATATCTAGTCTTGTGAATTTGATTACTAGGAAGTTTTAGATGACTCGTGATGAAATGGGATTGACTGCAAAAGAGAAAATCTGAGAAACTTTTTATGTATAGGATTTACAAAAATTAGGACAAACTGGAAAATTTTCGTTTTTCCAGAAAACGGCCCCAAAAAATATTGGGTGACCCCCATATATATCTGGGACCGCCTTTATATTTATGGGACCGCCACCAGGATCGTGAGAATTTTACCATGTCTCTCCTGATTTTTTGTGCAGTTGACCAACCCCTCTGCTAGACTCATCTACATTCCAACATTTTGCTAAACACTTCTTGGAATCATATAATTACCTCCATGCGTACTTCTTAATCCACAACCTCCAAATTTAAATAGTCTTCATCCTCACATCTTTATCATTTCACCACTCATCTCTTCACTTTTCTAATTTCTATGGATTCCACCAAGCTCCTTTCTAACCCTTCCAAGAAAATCAAACTAACCATCATTCCACCTAGACAACTCTTTGTCAACCTTTCTAGTGATGAAGATGACACTACCACACCTTCTCCCATAACAAAATCCTCCTCTCCATCTCTACTAAATGCACCATCAAAAACTCTATCAACCAAGATACATCATCTACCTTTGGCACTACCTCTTCCTCATTTGAGTCAAAACCTTAATCTTCACCTCCTTCGCAAATTGACACACCCATCTCCTCAACCATCTAATCCTTTTCTTAATGATATCATGGATGCTCCTCCAAGACCTTCAAACCTAATTTCCTCCAAAGTCATCCTTCCTTTGATATCACTCTATCCTTGTCACCAATTACTCCTCTTGATCACATTCTTGATACTCTATCACCACCTTCACCACGACCACCACCTTAAACCACCTCTCATGGGTACCTATTTCTTTAACTTTACCATGATTATATGGTCAACTTGTCTTTTTTGTTTTCATAACCGAAACCTATTCTTTACTCTTAGGGATGAGATGAACCTAATGTTTGCTCACCTTGAATATCTTCTTACCTTTGCCATTGCCTCACCATCTCCACCTCATCCTTAAAACATTTTCAATACTTCTAAATAATGATTTACTACCTTTTGCTAAAGCACTATCTATGGATTAAGAATCAGCTAGGATCTATGAAGTATTAATATTATTAGGGTACTAGTGTTTAATCTTAGTATATCTATGTATTGGAAGAAATTCATATTATCATGCATAAGCTTACGTTCCGTATGAAGTAGTTTTGTTATGCGAGTATGAATTTTATATATTATGAATGAATGGTATCTTATTGTTATGAGGAATGTGTATGCATTATGACTTATATGGCTACTTCTTTTCTTTCTCCAACATAGCCATATATATATATATATATATATATATATATATATATATATATACATACATATACTCATATTTATATTATAATATATAGATATATTATTATATATATTGATATATACATATACATATATATATATATATTAATATATATTATATATTATATATATTTAATATATATATATATATATTATATATATATTTTATATACATATTCTTTCATATTACATACATATATACATATATACATTACATATATAACATATATATACATACATATATACATATATATACATTTATATTATATACACACATATATATTTATTTTTCGTATTCATTGTAATGTTAGCAATATTCTCTTGCACTTGTATTTCTACTTGGTTTTGTTAGCAAATAAATATCGTAAGAATCGATCACTTGGTGCCCAAATGGAGGGGTACTTATATATAATATAGATTTAATCCAACTTCTAGAAACAAACCTCCAACATGCAACTAATTCTCCATCACCTCTTATTCACTCCACTACTCTTGACCAAGTCAACTTTCATTCTGGTTTTGCCATTGTTGCATGTATACCCGTAATCAATTCCAATCCATAAGGAATTAACTTGACTTCATTCAATTTCTTCTCACTAGTCCTCCGTATCGCGCTTCACCACAACCAAACAATGCATCCCCAACCTTTCCCTTCTTACCTTCCCACTATTAAACATTCTATTATGTTTAATCTATCAAAATAATCGATCACCCATCCTTTTGCTAAAGCATCTCCTAAAAATCAAGAATCAACTAGTCTAATTTTAGTTTAGTGTTTCTTTATGCTATATGCCTATTTTCTTGTCTGGTAATATTCATACTCTTCAAGTATGAATTTAATCTATTATGAATGAATGGTCTTTTATTATTATGAGGAATGTGTATGCATTAAGGCTTATATGGCTATTTCTTTTCTATCTCTACATAGCCATGTATATATATTTATCGTAATCATAACTACTCGTTAGAAATGTTTTCTTGCACTTGTATTTCTAACTTGGTTTTGTAGCAAAACATCGTAAGCTCGATCCCTTGGTGCCCCAAACGAGATGGAGTAAACATCAAGGGGGAGTCTTGACATCGTCAAATTCTTTCTCTCTACATCTCGACGATTAACCTTTTTAGATTCGACAAAAAGGGGGAGAAATGGATTAAAACTCATTAATAACTTAAAATTTTTATTTTTATACAAAATGAGTTTATATTTTGTCATCATCAAAAAGGGGAGATTGTTAATACAAATAATGCTTAAAAACGTTATTTATATTTTTTTGACTCCTTTATGTTTTGAAGATGACAAAATGTAAAATCATTCACGATAAAAATAAACATTTACATGTTATTAATCGTAAACTTTCATTTCGACATAAATCACTTAACGTATGGATAAACAAATCATTAAAATTAATTAGTGATCAAGAAAAATCCATCACATTTTTACAAAACTATATTTTTACAAAATAGTTTTGTTAAATAAAAATAATGTTTTATTTAAAAACATAAATTTGAAATTCAAATTTTCCCCCCAAAACTGAATATAACTCACCAGGATAAACATTCCCCACAAAATGACAAATATCAGAGCGTCAGTTTAGGGCGGCCTCCTAAGTGGCTAGGCGGCCCCCAGATATATCTGGGACCGCCGGGACCACCACAGCTGATCGTTGGGAATTCCTAGCTATAAATACTGCACTACTATCAGCAGAAAAACAGACCTCTTAGCATGATTTTTTTAGTCATCTTTCTCTCTTTAAACCTTATTTCTCTCACTAAATATCTTTATCACTAACATAGTTTAATCTTGTTTCAAGTGATCAAATCTCATCTTCTATCTTCTTCCTTCTTCTATCAAGTGCACGAGAAGAACACTCGTATTCGCCAAGAAACGAAGTGTTATAGATTAGTGATTTATCCTCTCTTCTTCTAAGATTCAAAACTCTATTTTGATTATCTTGTGTGATTTTATAAATCTGATTGTGTGTAAATCCGATAATGTAGATCTTGTGATTGTGTAGTACTTGTGAAGTGGTAGATTGGTTCTAGCTAAGATTAGGACTCCACATTTAGCTTAGTGTCAAAAAACAACGTAAGCAACGTGTAAACGGTTTTCTCTGCCTGAAGGGAGCTTGTTGACATAGTGAAATCTCGAGTCGGATACTCGGGGAGTAGAGTAAGGCGAAGAAGAGCTTTGTAGCCGAACCACTATAAATCTTGGTGTCTTGTTTTGATCGTTCTTTCTTTTATCTCTTTATATTGTTCGTGTAGTTATTACAATTAGATAGTTGTCCTGATTGGCTCATATTGTTGATTAATTGAACATATACTCGAATCTATTAATTTTAAAGGTAAAATTTTAAAACGTCAATTAACCTGTAAACTATTTAACCCCCCTTTCTAGTTTCCACAAAAAGTTCAACATGAGATTTTTTATAATGAATAAATTTGTTTGTTACCATGAGAACCGCACGGATACTTAGGGCCTGTTTGTTTACTTTTTTCATTAAGTCGTGTTTAATTAACAGATGACTTAATGCAGACACTCTCAGTTTTATCACTTTATATTTTAAGTCATCTTTCTCTATTAAGTCATAAACAAATAATTTTCATATGACTTATTAAATTCTTTTTTTTATAGTAAGTCAATTAAGTCCAAATCAAACACCACCTTAGACATTTTCGCAAGAGGACAACAATTCAGACCTCAATAAATTCAAATTTGGAAGTGGCAAAAAAATGTTCGAACTTCGAAAGCCAACAAGAATACACCGGTTAAATAGACATACATATAAGTTAAAACTCCCTATCTCTTTCATATGTTAAGCATACGATGTAGTTATCGTTTAGTACTAGTAACTTGCGATCGACGGAAACTTAGTAGTTAGCACGTGTGTTAAAAAAGATGATGGTTGATAACGTATGAGAGTTTTAGCCCAAATGGCTAAAGCCATATGATCATAGATGGCCTACAAAACAAAGCTAAATGCCCATTATATATCACCTCAGGAACCAACTCCTCAGTCAAATATCAGCCAAAAGCATAACATCCCTAGACTAGAGAATCAACTCCCAAGCAATAGGTGGTCTGACAAATTATCTCTAATTCGTTATTATACTTTTGCAATGTGTAGCTACCTCATTAGTGCAGAGGTAGTCTTGCGGGTACTTCGTTAGTACGTGCAGATCGTGTCGAATATTCTCATCTTGAAGAGCAAAAAATCTCACGTCACGTGTAATTTTTATCTTTACCATAGGATGACTTCCATGTGGGTCATCTAGAGCCGTCAAATCATCCACGTGTCATGCATAACCTAAATACATCCTTATAATTACACAAGCATATTACCAGAAAAACCAAATTATCTTCTCTATATTTTATCGTGTCTTCCTTTTGTTACATGTCATACTCATATAATCAAAATAATAATAAGCCAATGTGTTGATATTACGTCAACTCAAACATGGAATGCTTACTTAATCATGTTGGAATATCCAACCCCTAAACCCAACGCAAACAATTCACAACATATATAACCAGCTCATCTAGAATTAAACATTTAGTTGGTCAAAATAGTTATAAAGTAGTCATAAGTTGATTAAACTTGTATTTTTTTGTTATGTCTAATGTTAAATGGATATACGAGTTATAAGCATGCTAAACCATCATCTCAAGCATAATCAAGTTAAGTTTCTGGACGAGTTGATCTTATTTAGTTTCGCCAATGAATATATGTGAAACTAAAGTTGTAATGTAATCCTAATGTTTTAAAAGGCCGTGAAGACTATTACTCGGAATGGATAATGATGATATAGAATTTGGCGGTATCACTTTGAAAAGGACAACCTGCTTGAGTCCGCATATTATCCGAGAATGATTATGGGTTTCTTGAGTGGGGAATCTGCTAAGATAAAGCACCATTAGTCTTACCATGTTAGGGGTCTCCCACGATCAACCTCGGGCGTAAGAATAAATGATGATTATGTAAGTATTAAAAATCGAGAGAAAGTAAGTGTGTGTGTATTGTGAGAGCTTAGCTTTAAACACCAAAACGGTTTGGCATTTATAAAGCTTATTTCTTTATCGTTAACCCCCGGTCACGAGCATCGGCACACACTATTATCCGATGGGTAATAGCCTACTTGTGTTGTAACTGTCAAGTCAAGCCTCGTTGACCGAGTCCTCTTGGCCGTACTTTTGAATTCCGGCGTCCTTGAAATCTGTGCTTTCACGGGTAACCAACTTTCTACCTATTTAAGGAAAAGCTTGGTTTGCACTCTTCTCCAAC
>BQNB010134627.1:0-18286 GCA_026074375.1 Tanacetum coccineum | reverse complement strand
GAGTCCTAGTTAAATATCCCACGCGTCACATTAAATGTGTAGGGGTATATATATAGATATTTTCTTCTTAGAAAATATCTCTTCTAATAAAATAATATCTTTTCTCTTTTTCTCTCATCTCTCTCTCTCTCTTCTTTCTCTCTCTAAACCATTATCTCTTTTCTAGTTTCTTGGTTCGATCCGTGTTGTGTAATATGAAATGAAAGTGTAAATCGGGATCCTACACAAGGTCAAAGTACCACTCTTGACCCAAGCCCTGAACATTAGGTTTATCTTCAAGATATCTCAGATTAAGTGTTTCTTCTATCTTTTTGCTGGATAAATTATAGACCCTATAAGCCTTACTATGAGCAGCATACCCAACAATAAAACCTTCATCAGCTTTTCCCTCAAATTTTCCCAAGTGGTCACTGGTGTTAAGTATGGTCACAAGACA
The DNA here is from genome assembly GCA_026074375.1 of Tanacetum coccineum. Classification (NCBI taxonomy): domain Eukaryota; kingdom Viridiplantae; phylum Streptophyta; class Magnoliopsida; order Asterales; family Asteraceae; genus Tanacetum; species Tanacetum coccineum. Next base: position 17,850 of record BQNB010134627.1, on the reverse strand, counting down.
CCCAAAAGGTTTAAGATGACTAATGTTGGGAACTTTCCCAGACACAAGTTCATAAGGTGTCTTGTTATGGGGTTTAGTCACTAGAACCCTGTTCAACACATAACAAGCAGTACTAACTGCTTCTGTCCAAAACATGGTAGGCAACATAGAGTCAGCAAGCATAGTTCTTGCTGCCTCTATGAGAGTTCTATTCTTTCTTTCAGCAACCCCATTTTGTTGTGGGGTTCTGGCATTACTGTAATCCCCTTTGACCCACAGAGTTCAATTAATTTAGAATTTTTAAACTTTGTCCCATTGTCACACCTTATGGCTTTAACCTTTTTAGTTAACTGGTTTTCAATAAAAGTAATAAAGTCCTTAAGGATACCATATGTTTCATCCTTAGTCCCCAAAAAGAAAACCCAAGTAAACCTGCTAAAGTCATCTGTAACCACCAAGGAGTAGTACTTGTGATCAATGCTTCTGATGGAAGTAGGACCAAAAAGGTCCATGTGAAGTAACTGGAGAGGAGCAGAAATGGTGCTCACAGCAGTGATGGCCTTGTAAGAAGCCTTGTGTTGCTTTCCTTTGTTGCAGGCAACACAGTTGTGCTCATTTGTGAAGAGTTTGGAGGGTAGCCCATTGACTAATCCATGCTTTGCCAGCTTGTTCATATTTTTGAAGTTCACATGAGCCATCCTTCTATGCCATTTGGTAGACTCAGCTAAGGATGCTTTTGCCAGCAAACAGGTGACATCACTTTCAGGTTGGATGTCAGACAAATTGAAGCAATAGAGATTGTTCCTTCTTGGAATTCTGAGAACCACCTGACTATCCTCAGGTAGTTGGAACTCCTTAGAGAGAACCTAGGGTACTTCTTTATTCATTAAAAAAGAACTAATGTTCTTGGGTTATCACAAATTTGTGATACAGAGCAACAAGTTTAAAAGTTTTTAAGCTCTTCACAATAATAAACATTTTCAAAGTTCAATTTGGAAGTCCTTATGGTGCCTTTTCCGGTGATTTTGCCATCTCCACCTCCCAAAAGTCACAAGTACACATCCTACAATTCTTCTAAAGACATCCAATTCACCTTATTACTTGTCATGCATCTGAACAACCACTATCTACTATTCCTAAATCTCTATTCTTATGAGGATTTTTCTATAATGCACAATACAACAACACATTAGTATACATGAGAGACCTAAGTCATTACTGACTTGGACCTGCCTTTTGGATCATTTAATAGTTAAACCATGTAGATTGATGAGATCCACCATTGGTCTTGGATCCCCATTGCATATTTGGCCTTTGTATTCTCCAAGAACAACCTGCTGAGGGCTTAACAGCAGCATTTTTTCCCCATCTTCCTCATCCATATTTAGTGTTATAATAGCCAGACTCAACGAAAATGTTGAAAATAATGGCTTTTGGACTTGTCATAGTCGGCAAGTTAGTATTTTTCCAACCAACAGAAAATGGTCTACTAGCAGGAACAGATGTTCTTCTATTCCTACTACCAGTAGGAACAGATGTTTGTCTATTCCTACTACCAGTAGGAACAGATGCTGCTTTTGGTACAAATGAGGGAATATTTGCAACATTAGCCACATGAGGTTTATATATTCAATTTCCAACTGTTTCTCATAAAAACACAATCTTTTATCAAATGGAAATTTATACATAAACAAAACAGTCTTAGAACCAAAAGACTTTCTGTTACAAAGACTTCTAGCTGTTTACTCCACGACTTATTACATATATCATGAGGATTTCACTCGCCTTAAAAGAAAAACAGGAATTATCTTTGGTGGAACATGGTTGTTGATCAAGAGTCTCTGTCATTGGTTTTTAATCAACATGAAACTAGGGGTAAGTCTAAAGAGTTCATTGTCTTGAGCTTGATGACTTTAACACTTAAACACATGATGCAAATAATGTGTACCTTTGATCTGAGTACTTGTAACTTGTTATCACAAGAGACAAAGTCATTAGATACAGAGTTAGTTTCAAAATTATTATTGGACTTTGAACCATAGGTAAACTGTGTTTCATCAAGGTCAGGATGTGTTTGGAAGGATGCATGAATTGTTCCTGTTAGAGGAGGAGAAGCAACATGCAATCCCAACGTTTTGACAAACACTGTCATGGAAGAGGTTTCTCTACAACATCCTTAGGGGATATCAAAGATCTAGGAGGCAAGAGATCAAACACCTCATCTGAACCAAAAGGAACTCCACATCCTAAACCAAATCTTGATCTAGAGGACAAGGAACTATTGATCAGTTTGACCAGGTTTTTATGAAGACTTACAAATCCTTCCATTTGTCAAATTCTTGCATTAGAAACCTCCCAAGTTTTTAACCTTATCATTCAGGATGTTCAGTTTAGCCTTTTCATTCATTTTTCCTCAGTAAAATTTTATCATGTTGTGGTGTTTTCTAAATTAGCATTATAAGATTCAAATTTTTTTCTTCTAATGCCTAGCTGATTACTTTGGTACCGATCCCGGTTCGAGTTAGAGGGTACAAGGGGCATGATTGTTTTGTAAGCAGTAGCGAGTTAGTAGATCTTGTGCGGAGCGGGTTCATGAATGAAGAAGCCACTCTGGGGGGAGCGTTTGTGTCGAGATAAGATGCTTGCACAGGTAGGATTGGCAAGCATTTGCGCCCCTTGTACTAGAAGAAATAGATAGCTGGTTTTCAGGCGACATTACATGACGTTGTTCGTAGGAGACGCGCAGTACGCTCCTACTACGGAATGACATAGTGTTTCAGTACCTAGAGCTAAGCGCGACGAATTAATGCGCCCATGAGGGCAAATTCAGCAGCATCATTAGAAACATCATCAGCAGCATTACCAGTAGCATCCTCCTCAGCTCCAGCAATCATCCCATATACTTGAGCAGCACCAATTTCCACATCTTCTCCTTCATGATCTGACCAGTTCACCATAGAATCAACAGACAACAAGGCCTTGGTTTCTTCTCCCTTATTCAGCTCCTGAAGTTTGAATGAAGAGTACCTTGCTTTTGAATCCACCTGTTTCCCTGTACATTCTCTAGCAAAGTGACCCAATTCAGAACATTTATAGCATTTGACCTTCCCTTTGTCAAACCTAGCAGCATCCTTGTTGTTAAACTTCATCTTTCTTCCTGCTTTCTTTTCAAATCTGTTAATCCAAACATGATATCATTGCCATTTGCCATTTGATGTCTAGTTCCTCCAAGTCCATCTTCCCAATCTGATCAAAATCTTCATAAGTGATCTGCTGTTGTGGATCACTTTCAGCAACAAAGGAATGGAGAACACTTTCAATCACATTGCTTGAAGCAGCAGGAATTGATGAAGCAGTAGTAAAAGTGGTTGAATGGGATTGATCAGGATATGTCATCTTTGAATTAGTACTAGCAGCACTAACAAAGGCTGAATGGGTAGTGAGCAAATACCTCATAAATCAAAGCATGACCCACCTTTCACATCAAATAACAAGAGTCCTAAGCTTGTTGTACAGATCATCAAAGCTTAGGTAATCAAGACCACCCTTTGTTTTAAGAGTGATTGCCACCTGTGACCAAGAAGGTGGAAGAGCTCTGAGAAACTTCATATTGCAATCTTCATTGTCAGGCTTAGCTTGCATCTGATTGAGTTGACTCAAAATCTTCTAAAACCTGTCATACCCCTTATGTAAACCCTCTGATTCAGTTACTTTAAAGTCAGAAAACTCCTGCTTTAGCATTGACTTCCTCATTTTCTTGGACTCCTCATTACCTCCAAATCTTGCTTTAACAGCCAACCAAATATCCCTTGCATCATCAAGATGATGAAAGTCAGCCATGTGATCTTCAGGAAGAGACTGAAGCAAAATTGTTCTTGCTTTTGTCTCTCTTTGAACAGCAATATGTTCCTCAACAGAAACAGGAGGAAGAATCATAATGTTTCCTTTTGGATCTCTTCCTGTTCTTTTCCTGCTGTTTCCATTTAGAACAATATTCCACAAATTGTGATCACTATTCATGATCCAATACTCCATCTTCATGGCCCAAGTCTCATATTCTTCCTTCTTTAAGTAAGGAAATTTGGCATTATTATTTGAGACAGTGGTTGTGTGATACTGTTGTAGTTGTTGAGATTGTGTGGTTTGTGAGGGTTGAGTGTGATTTGGAGACTCAAAGACTGGTTCAGAAGTTGATGCTGAGAACACGGGTTCAGTGGTTGAAGGGAAAGTGAATGAAGATGCTGATGGTGATGGCATAGGGTATGTTTGTGATGGATTTTGTGAAGTCATTGTGAAATAAAAGTAAAGTTTCTTTAACAGAGGCTCTCTCCAGGCTCTGATACCACTTGTAGGTCCAGCCCTAGATAGATCTTTACGCCTGTTAAGGTTGTAGAGCACTTATGTAATCACAAGCAACTCTAAGAGAGACTCTAACAAATGAAACTATTGTTTACGCGAAATATAAACAACAGAGTTAAAGAAATTACTAAAACAATGATCCTCTATGGATCTTTTCTATTGATGATAAACGTGTTTTTCTAAATGAAATTAATCAGTTTCAGTTACATTCATCCAACTCGTAGGTTTCTTAAATACCCACGAAACTCTAACTAAAAGCTAAAGTGATAAGTGTTATCACTTCCTAAGATATCTCATGCATATCCCTATTAATGCATATCCCTATTACTAACTAACTTTACTAACAACCCGGAGTAAGCATAATACTACTAGGAATAATATTGTTCTACCGCATGAAATGACTTTGTACTGCCAGTACTAACTATACTATTATCCATACCAGTAGCACACACTACCACATGAACTGTTTACATCTACCCAGTTTTATTTTACTTAGGAACTAACAAACTCTAGTAGAACTAAACTATACAAAATTCCTAACACTTTAATTGATGGATAAATTAGGGATCATAAATTTTCTATAAATTAATGATAAATATCTATATGGGAGTGTTTGGGATTCAATTTAGAGCATGTTGGTGTAAACGGGTTAGTTTAAAACGCGTTAGATTGAAAGTTAGGGTTTGGCAGAATTTATGGTCGTGTTGATTGAATGATATCTCATTGATAAAAACGAGTTTTGGGTTAAATCTTGTACCTAAATTGAATTTTAGAGAGTCTAATTTCCAAAAAGTCTGGCCCCGAAAAGTTTTAAGGTAGGGAAGTTAGTCAAATAATTTTTGCAATAAAAGTTATCAAAACAGTAAATTCGGTTCAGATTTGGGTCTGATTTTGGGGACTAAAACCCCTATTTAAAAGTTTAATTGAGGTTAGCCAAAAATCAAAGGTCATATTTTATGTGTCTATTAACTCCAGCAAAAAGCACAACTATTAATTCATTGTCAAAGTATTTTTAGAAAAATCAAACTTTTTGGTGTGCGTTCAGATCCAAATTTAAGTACTTTGTAATGCTGAATTTTTATAAAATAGTTAGGCTTAATATTAATTTTTCTAAAAAATCACAGTAGTTCATAACCCATTGGAAAGGTAGGGAATAAAAGGGGAAAATTAATTTGATGATTTAGTATTTTATTTGTGGTCATAAATTGACTACAAAATTCTGCCGAAAAACTAGAAAACAAGAATAAATGATTAAAGGTATTTAGAGTATAAGTAAGTTATGGGAAGTATGGTGAGGGTTTATAATCATAATATAAACCTAGTAGTCCATCAATTGATAGTTACATCGTCTTGGGCATTTAGCCTAATCATGTGTAACATGGGTTTTATTTGTGTTTAGTTGATTTCAAGGATATTGTGAAGTAGCTGTGCATCAGGTGAGTTTCATAGTCCCATTTTTAAGTTTTTCTTGGGATGAAAATGATGCAAAATATGTTTTGAAAAGTTTTATCGCAGTGATTATGTGTTTTAAATTGAGTTTTGACATTACATGACACTTTTTCGTGTGTTTCCTATCGTCATGACACTTTGTTTCCTTTTTTGTTTTATTTAACGCATTTAGTTTTCTCTATTGTTGACACCATTGTTTTGAATAATACCTATGACGTTACGCTCGTGTTTTCATCCTTGGCGGGAGTGACATTGTCTCACCTAGGTTCGAAGTAAACTTCTCCAGTATATAATAAAGTGGTCACAGATTGTTTTGCTCACTTGATAAGTATACCACTTTACCTCCCCTTCATGGTAACCGATGAGGCATATTCCAACAAAGGCTTTTTCGGGATATTCCATGCAATAGTAAGGTGTCATGAGGACCCACTGCAGATTTCACAAGAGGTTTGACTTTGTTTACTTGAGTAGTTGTTGTCATAGCAAGACTGCTTCCATCAAGCCGTTGGACTTTAGTTTCGAGCTCGTAGGCAGACGGTCTGATGTACACGAGACATCTTGAGGCTAAAGCGATGCCTTGACTGGCTTGAACAAAATCCCTTGTGGTCGTTTCCAACTTTCGTTGTCATATATGGACGAGGTCCTCTAATAATGCCCAGTGATTCCATAGGCAATTCTTTCATGAAAAAACGCTTACCACCGCCGATTGGTCAAAGGTTCGTCCTTGTGACGGATTGACATGGTAAAGAAAAATTTGGACTTGTAGCCAAAGGTTGATGCCAAGACGAGGGACCTTTTTGTAGTAAGTCGCTTTGAACGAGTCGCCATGCTTCAGATAGAGAATCCCATGATGTAGTTGGAACATCAAGATATCATTGACGGAGTTTGCGGTCCTTTCCCCGTGGAAAGAAATGAGCAAGGGAAACTGAGTAGTAACATCCCTCCCATGAGGTGATGGAGGACTTTGATAATGCCTAAAATATACATTTACAGTGGTGTTATTTGCATTATATTATCAATTTTATGGACATCCCGGTACTTAATCAGTAAATTTGATGTTATATGATCTAGGTACGTGTACTTGGATAAAACGGAAGAAAACACGAAGAATTGAAGTCTTAAACCAAGAAATAACTGAAGATAAAATCTCCCAGACACCTGTTCACAGTTTTGGCCAGTAACATCGGTCCATACGAACTCCGTTTTAGTTGGTTCAAGCAGCCACGCAAAGAGAATTCAATTCTTTACAACTTTGAGAAAATGCCATATGTTGTAAATGTCCCAAGTGCGGCGCACAATCCAAAAAATGCAGCGCACTTCTGGATGTTTTTATGAAGAATTAAATGCCATTAATTGGGATAGCATTTACACCTCAAGTGAGCCGCACTTAGTTTAATGCGCCCCACTTGGTCCCCTAAATAGCCCTGTATAAGGCCTCCATTGCCTCTCAATCTCACACCACCACATACAACTTCCCATTTCGTTGGAATCCCCCCCCTTAAGGGGTGTTTTTGCTGATAAAGGCCTGAGAACCTTTGTTCCAAACCACCTTGATAACACAAATCATCACCACCATTAGAATCAAAGTTCTTGAAGAAGTTGGATACTCTTGGTTGAAGTTCATCATTGTTCTTAGGTTTTGATCCATCGAAGAGGCATAGTTGTAGTGTTTTTTCGAATCTGTAAGCAATTGCGTCAGAATTGTTCATAGTTTCTGGATTTTACTTTGAATATAATAAAGTGTTCTTGGGAAATTCTTGTGAAATCACCATACTTTGCTCTTGGAATTGGTATGAATCTTGTTACTCTTTTGAATATAATCTTTGTTGAATCCATGATGAATGTTATGTGTTTTGTTACTCTGATCATGGAGTAGTAATCTTATGTTAGACCAAACATTTGAAGTTATAAACTTACTAAATATAAGCTAATCTAAACACTCAACGTGAGCTTATAAGCTTACGATATATAAGCAATAAGCTGCTTATATAACATAAGCCTAAGCCCAACTCATAAGCTTAGCCAAACACCCCCTTAATACAGGAGAAAGAAAATAGTATATGTTTAAAATATTAATAATGTTTAATAAACAAATATATTATAAATTTAATTAAAGGGCAGCCTCGCCCCTTAAATGCTCATTTAATGTGTTGGGTCTTCGACCGGGTCGACCCGCCGGCGAGGTAGCCGGAACCGATCGTTGACCCGGATCCAATTTGATTTTTTTATAATTCGCGCCTTCTCTCTCTCTATACTCTCACTGTCTCTCGCTTTTTTCTGTGAGAAAATGGATTCTAGGTGGCTTTTTCTCATTATGCATGATTGCCATCTGGAATTCATCTTCTTTGATGGTTTATATGTTGTAGATTCTAGGGTTCTTTTTCCTTTTCTTAATTTCTTTTTTTTCAGACCGCTTCAGTGCAATCTACCTGATGCGGTTGTCGTAAGGGACTTCTACAAGAAGTTTTACAACTTCCTGGGCAGAGTACCTAACTGTTGTTGTAGTAGTATAAGCAAGACTCGGAGGTTGTTATTGTTCTCTAGGGGAATAGGTTGGGAAGGCTTGATCACGGTCTAACAGAATTCTAGGGGTTGAGAGAAGATTATTTTTGTATTTTTATATTTATAAGAAAGCAGTAAAATCATATGTTTGAGAGGTTTGGTTGGTTTTAGCTATTAAACTAAATAATAAACTACGCTAATGGTGATAACGATATAATAAAAAGATTGTATTCATTTAATCATGTATTACTTTTTAGATTGCTTCTCCTAGTGTTGTTGCTTTATCACACTTGTGATGATCTATGTAATTATTTCCTAAGTCATGAACAGATTACACGAACCCGCCGTCTATTTAATATTCCGTTGAGGCAAAACACAAAGTAAGGTAGTATGAAGACTATTACCCGGCCCCCAAGAGTATATTAAATGCATTTGAAATATATTAAAAGTGGATCAACCATATAAGGGGCAAGGTAGTATGAAGACTGTTACCCGATGGTATCCTTTCTACACAATCATGTTTCCCTAGACATATCAACAGCGATACAGACAAAAGCTGGTTTTCTAAAGCCTAACATGCATATTCATCACAAGAAGCAACACCACTAAGATCTACATTCTAGGTTTCATACAATCATAAATGAATACAATAAGGAGTTTAGCCAAGCATGTTAAAGATAAAGCAAGAAAAATAAAGAATCAAACAACAAGACATATTGAATGATTAAGATAGTCTTACTTGATTAAAACATGAATTGAAGAAGATACAATAGGGTTTTGAAGCCCTAAAATCTACCTAATAAGCTGCCAAACGAACTAGGGTTCGTCTCCCTTTTTCACTCTAAAGTTACACACAAAAAACCCTAATTTCGGGTCTATATGTATAAGAATATCGCTGTGACGGCGTTGCGTTTTAATCTTGACGCCGTCATAAAGTAGAATCTTCTAGATACGAGTTGAGTCGGTGCGGGCTGAAGCCGTCAAAAGATGTTGTGACGCTGTCACTAGATGAAGTGTAACGGCGTCATGTATAAATGGTGACGCCGTCTCCAGGCTTTGAGACTTTAAATTTTGAAGAGTCATGGTGTTGGTTCGTAGTCTTGTCTGTTTCTTCTCCAAATGAGCCATGGTCATGTTTATTTCTTCCAAATGCCTTCCAAATGCTAAATACCTGAAAAGGAACGATTAAGTACCTATTTTGGGCCTAAATGCACGATTTAGGGGGTTAAATGACCCCGAAAAAGTGTATAAAATGACACCTCATCAATCATACATAGCATTACACCAATTTTGGTCTTTCAGACCAAGAAAAGGAGACTTAAGAATAGGAGAGACAAACGAAATGTGAAGAGATAAACTTTCAAGGGGTTTGACGATACCTCGTTGGGACCGAGTGACCATGGTATGAGTCCGAGCAGGTGCAGGGTCAATGTTAAGAATAGAGGCTGTAGATTGGGGTTGGGCCATGAGGTGGTGTGAGACGGATTGGTGGGCCGCGGGGTTGGTAGGGGTGGTGGTAGTGGGCTCGTTATTGGAGAAAATAGGGGTGGTGGTATTGGGCCGAGGAGAATGGGCCGAAGAAGTGGCAGTGGAGGCCGGTGGAGGTATTGAGCCGGGTGGTGGATATGAGGTTGTATGTGGGCCGCTAGTGGTTAAAGGAGGAGTGGGTAGTGTGTGGCCCATATTGGTGGTATTTGTAACGTAGTGAAGTAACAGGGAGGATGGCGTAGATTCAAGGAATTGATATGAACGTAGAGAGGATGGTGTCATGGATTTGTATGGGAATTGGTTTTCATCAAAAGTTACATGTCTAGAGAGAATGATTTTATTAGTTTTAAGGTCGAGGCAACAGTATCCACAGTGATAGGCGGGAAAGCCCAAAAATATACAAGGTGTGGCGTGCGGTGCTAATTTATAAGGTGATTGAAGGTGAGGGTAGCAGAGACATCCAAAGATGCGTATGCGTGAGTAATCTTTGTGAAATAATTTTGTGAATGAGATTTCGTTGTTAATTGCAGTGGAAGGGAGAAGGTTAAGAAGGTAGGTTGCCATATGAAGAGCCTCGACCCAAAATGATGGAGATAGATGGGCTTGAAAGAGAAGTGTTCGAATGACATTATTAATAGTGCGTATCATTCGTTCGGCTTTGCCGTTTTGTTGGGATGTTTTGGGGCAAGAAAAATAAAGTTGTATGCCGTTATTGTTGAAGAGAGTGTGTAGTTGGTTATTGTTGAACTCACCACCATGGTCGCATTGGAAACTTTTTATTTCACAATGAAACTGATTTTTAAGGTAATTGCAAAAATGTACAAATTTACCAAACATGTTAGATTTATGCTTGAGAGGATATATTCATACATAATGAGGGACATGAACGAGAAAAAGCACATTATATTTGAAACCACTTGAACTAACAATAGGAGAGGTCCACAAATCGGAATGAATAATATCAAAACATTGTTTAACAAGAGAATTTGAACTATGAAACGGAAGCTTCACATGTTTACCAAGTTGGCAAGCATGGCAGACATGTGTAGACTTCTCTTTATTACAAGAAATAAGATGACGAGAATTAAGAGAACGAAGCACTTCATCCCCAGGGTGACCGAGGCGTTGGTGCCAAGTGGTGGGGCTAGTAGACACAAAATCAGCTGGAAGAGTTGACGGCTTGATAACTGGATAAAGATCGCCTGAGCTGTCACATCAAAGAAGGATATGGCAAGTCAAGAAATTCTTCACAGAAAAACCAAACGCGTCAAATTCAATAGTGCAATTATTGTCTCTCGTAAACTGACGAACGGAAATAAGGTTTTTAATGATGTTAGGGGTGACAAGTACATTATTAAGGTGTAAAGGACGACGGTAAGAGGAAATAATGCTATGACCAGTGTTAGTAACAAGAATGAAATTACCGTCCCCAATATGTTTAGATGGGAATAAACGTTTATTAAAAAGAGTACTTAAATTACGAGCATTAGAATTTAAATGAGAAGTATCACCTGTGTCCATGTTTCAGGTTGGGTCTTGCAATGACATGGTGCTAAACGCACTTGGTAAGGCAGTCGGTTGAGAAGCATAATAAAGTGGAGCTGCACCCAAAATACCATTACTAGTGGACTGTGTTATAGGCTGACCAGGTGCATGCTGCTGGGCCATATAAACAGTCGGCTACTGTTGGGTCGAACCACTGGGCTACTGGTGTTGTTGTGGAATCGACTGGGCCAAAGGGCTAGGCCGGCTGGTGTGTAGTACACCGGTGAAATAAGGGCCTGGGGTTGGTGAGCCATGGGCCTGGCATGGTCCAGACGTAAGGCTTGGCTGTTGGGTGATTAACTGAAACTAGTACCCCAATTAATTTGGCCAACAATGGTGCGTTGGTTATTGTTTCTAGGATTTAAGCATGCCCTATTATGATGATCATGTATAAACTTACACCTATCCCCGAATTTGCACGTTCCTCTAGAAAAATGATTACATAATTGAGGGAGGTTTTGAGATTTAGGTTGAGTGCTTGTGTTACCTTTGGTGTCGGATGAAGAGGATACCATGAGAATGGTAGGAGACGAAGAACTACTTTCAAAAGTGGTAGAAGTGGAATCATCATTAAACGAGGATTCCTTCAAGAGGAGCATGTTGCGTACCGTTTCAAACGTGGGGAGAGGTTCACGGTGACAAATGATTTCAGCAAGAGTTTCAAAATGAGAATCAAGATCATCAACCGCGAAGATCACCATGTTTTTCTCGCTTACATCACAATCAAGGTTTTTGAGTCGATTTGCCATAGCTTGGATCTTAGTACAATACTCGTTAACCGTCATCTTTCCAATATTGATGGAGCGTAGTTCATTTTCAAGGTTGATGGCCCTAGCATCCTTATTGTCATGGAAAAGATTTTTGAGGTGATCCCATAGGGCTTTTGCGTTGCCCGGTGTGGTAACAACTTGCTCTTGAAGAGAATCACATAAGGATCCGAGGATCTACATCTTGATGAGGTCATCAAGTTGACACCATTCGAGATTGGTAGAGGCGGTGTCAGTTTCCACATGGGATTTAAAGCCCAAGACTGCCCAGGTGAATGAGAGAAAAAGAACTCCAAGAGTTATAATTATGTTGTTCAAGGTTTAGTTTAATGGGAACCTTGTTAGGGATACTAAAAGGGATGATTTTATCGGTGGGAGTTGGTAGTGGGTTGTCTTCAACGGCCATAGTTGTCGATTTTGTGATTAGGGTTTAGTGGGAGGTGGGGAGAGTTACGACAGAAGGAGAGAGAGGGGAGGGAGAAGGCGTGAAATTGGGAGAGGTTTTAGGAGAAAATTATGGCTGTGATACCATGTTGAAGGATAAAATATTTTCTTGACCATTATCATACAACCAACGACCTATATATACATTACAGGGATAGGGCTTTGAGCCCAAGATAACTATGAATACAACTCATCATGACTAGGCCAATTGAATACATACTAAACATAGTGTGGACTAATAATGGAAAGAGACCAAGCAAATACGTTGATTGATATTTTCCAACGAATAGAGCAAACTATTACAATAGGAAGACATCCCAACTCTTCAATCCAGTCGATTAAAGAGGATGAGTCACTGATACGCCTGTGGTTGATGAGGAACGGCTGCCCCGACATGGCGTGTTGGATAACTATCGTAGTTTATTTATTATGTTTTATTAGGAGATAAGTCTTGTGTTTGTGAGAGTTATCTCATAAACTAGTATTTAATGTGACATAATGTTATGAATGAATCAATCAAGTTTAAAGATTAAAATATATCTCATTCTTCTCTCTATTTTCTTAAAGAGCTTGCTCACGCTTGAAGTGATGCGACTTCTATGGATACTACCCTAACAAGGCCGTATCAATGAGACATGAAAGAAAAACAACAAAAAGCACCACAAACTCGTGCAATACAACACAACCTTATACTCTTAACTTAATACTGTGAATTAAGATCAAGTATTATGAGGTGAGATCATGATAGAACAATATCATCTCAAAGAACAAAAGAACACATCCTAGCCATCCATTTTTCATCAAATAAAAAAACAATTAAAAAACTCCACTTTCCACCTTTTTTTTAAAATGAAATATCTTGCAAACGGTAAATCGTCAAACGACAAAAAATACACCATCGCGACGAGAATTAAATCATCTTTCTATAGAGGGGCACTTTTATATACTATCGACGAATTTTTTTTGAATTTTTTTTTCAGTCACGTCTGAAAAAATCACATGTGATTTCATAAAATCACATGTGATTTGTGATACAAATCACATGTGATTTTTTCAGACGTAACTAAAAAAAATCGATTTCATATACTTTTGACGACTTTTTAGTGTTAAAATTTCCGCCAAAAAAAATTACACGTGATTTGTAAAATCACTTGTGATTTGTTGTTTTTAAAAATCACGTGCTATTTCATAAATCGCATGTGATTTCACAAATTCACTTATGATTTTTAAAGTAATAAATCACGTGTGATTTCATAAATTCATAAATCGCATGTGAATTTACAAATTTACGTGTGATTTTTAATGTAAGAAATCACATGTGATTTTTCGAATCACGTGTGATTTTTTCTGGGCGGAAATTAAAAAAAAAAGTTCGTCGAAAGTATATAAAAGTGTCCGTCTATAAAAAGATAATTTAATTCTCTTCGCGATGGTATAATTAAATTTACGTCAAACGAAAAAAAATACACCATCGCGACGAGTATTTTTTTATCTTTCTATAGGGGGCACTTCTATATACTTTCGACGAACTTTTTTTTCGGATTTTTTTTTCAGTCACGTCTGAAAAAATCACATGTGATTTGTATCACAATCACATGTGATTTCTTAAAATCACATGTGATTTTTTCGGACGTGACTGGAAAAAATAATCGAAAAAAAAGTTCCTCGAAAGTATATAGAAGTGCCCCTATATAGAAAGATGATTTAATTCTCGTCGCGATGGTATATTTCGTTTTGCGTAACGATTAACGGTTTGTAAGATATTTAATTTTTAAAAAATAGAATGAAAGTGCGTTTTTTAATTAAATTAAAATGAGAATTAATCTAAACTATTAGATAGAAATAAAATGGATGGTTGAGATAAAATTGATTGTTTTTTAATTAGATATTGTTCTACATAGAACTTTTATTAGAGAGAATGTATAAAAAATAAGGTCGGTACATGTGAAGATTGTGTAAAACAAAAATATGTGATAAACAAAATGATTTAAAAATAACAACTCATAATTTACATTCTCCAAAAAGATATGTTACTTGTGAAATTAACTGAACACAACAATACAACATATATTTTAATGCAGTTGGTTGTGGACTTGTGCTTGCGAGCACACTGTTAAATATTGAATTAGACCAAATTAAACAATATCAAGTCCTTTACAATAAAAATAATGAAAAAGAAAATCTTTTGAAGTTTCACTTCATTTTTATTACACGCATGACCTCCTGATGCTAGACTTCGCACCTGTTAAAACCTTCTTTGGGTTTTCTGAGAGCTTCACACAAGATCGTGTTACGTTAAACCGAGCTCTCATGTAATCTTCTGATGACGTATAATATGGACACCAAGCTCATTGGGCTTAGTTCATAATATACGCATATGGGCCCAGACCCAATACAACAAATAGCCGGACTAATAAGCTTGAGCTTAATCGCGGGGTCCGCCCTGCGGTAAGGCTAACGGTTTACTCTCATTTGTGCAGATCATCTATTCATTACTTGGATTAGTACAAGATCAACATCATAGCCTACTCCCTGGCCAAACTCATTAAGCAATCCAGACTCATATTCACCCCTACACTCTTTTTGTACTAACAAGTTGGCGCCATCCGTGGGACCGAAAACATAACTGCGTTCCTAAAAAATACTCACCATGAGCAACCACGAACAATCTACCCCTATCCATCCCAAGTCCGATGTGCGGAATACGGTAGGGAAAGACAAACAAACCCCCCAGGGCTCTGCGAGAACTACATCCGCTGTAGATCTCGAAGAATTCTGCGAAAAGCACTATGAGAAACTGCTACCAATCATGACAGATAAGTATGAGTATGAGCGAAGAAAGAAAGAAAAATTGGAGGAAGGTAAAGCGCGGCTCGACTTTGGCGAGGCTCGGAGGAAGAGTACTAAGGCGCATGAATCAACATATTATGAATCTAGGACAATGTCGCCAAGAAGACAAAGACGTTCTCGCAGCCCGCGCCACAGTCCTAGCGTCTTCACAAGGTTAAGGCGTGAAAGGTCAAGATCGCCGCGGCATGACCACAAGAGAAAGACAAGAAGAGAAAGCACCGTATTCAAGAGACTTGGAAGAAGAGGACGGAGTGCGTCCGCGCACTCCGATAGCCGTCAGGAAATCTCAAGGTATACGAAAAATCACTCTGAAAGCGAAGATAGTGAAGGGGGACACTGGAAATCTAAATCACGAAAGCAGAAGTCCAGTGTCGAATATGACGATCTCTCCCAACCTTGGGTATGTGCTGAGACTGATCCGTTCATGTCTCGGATCCGTCACTTCGACTTCCTAAAAACACGTGAAGATCCTGAAGATCACTTAAAAATCTTCCAGGCAGCAGCAAAAATAGAAAGGTGGGTCATGCCAACATGGTGTCATATGTTCAACTCCACACTCACCGGGAATGCTCGGGTGTGGTCTTACGATATTCCTCCAAAATCCATAGACAGTTACAATAACCTGAGAGAAGCATTCCTGAAAAATTACCTCTAACAGAAAAAGTGCACCAGAGACCCTATAGTGCTCCATAACATCAAGCAAAGAGACGGAGAGTCCACAAAAGATTTCATACAAAGGTATAAGTTAGAAAGTAGGAATGTTAAAGGAGCACCGGAATGTATGAGAATATCCGAATTCGTGCACGTAATCACTAATCCTGAGCTTATCAAAAGGTTTCATTAGAAACTTCCAAAAACAGTGGACGAAATGATGCAGGTAGCCACATCTTTCCTTCAAGGGCAAGAGGCGGCCTCAAATCAGGAAAGGAAAAAAGCACCTCCGACCTGGAAACACCAGGAAGGGGGTCACAGGCAGAATTTCAAGAAAGGGGGAGGCTTTCGCAGCCAACATAAGCAAAAGAAGAGGCCGGATAGGTTTACCCTTCTCACAAAAACCCCAAGGGAGATTCTGTCCTTAGAAAAAGCAAAGTTCAAAACTCCACCTCCAATGACAACCCCGGTTGAAAAACGGAACGCAAACAAATTTTGTGAATTCCATGGAGAAGTAGGGCATAATACCGATGAATGCAACCATCTAAGAAGACAAATTGAGGATATGCTTAAAGCCGGGAAGCTGTCGCATATAATCAAGGAGCTAAAGCAAAATAGCGCGAAAGACCAGAAAAAGAAAGGCGAAACTTCCGGAAAAGAGAAACCTCAAGCGATTCTAATAATCCAGTCATGGCAAAAGATAGTGAGACAAAAGATATCCCAAAGCTTCTCACCCAATCTTGAAATTTCATTCCCGTCTTTAGGAGACAATGAAGGGGCGGAAGGTCCCCTGATAATAGAAGCGGAGATCGGAGGCCACCAAGTGCACCGCATGTGCGTCGATGGAGGGTCATCCTTTAAGATACTCTACGATCACTGCTTTAATCGGCTCCGCCCGAAAATAAGAAATCAAATGATCCCAGCCACAACCTCGCTAATAGGGTTCAGCGGCGAAATAAAATAGCCATTGGGACAAATAACACTTTTGGTAAAAATCGGGGATGACGAACACTCAACGTCAACATGGATGGATTTCATGATAGTAAGATCAACATCTCCATATAACAGAATCATTGGAAGACCAGGGCTACGAAAAATACATGCAGTCCCATCAACAACGCACGGAATGATAAAATTTATAGTCACGGGAGGAATACTTACTCTAAGGAGCAGTAAAATCATTCCAATCGAATGTGCGATGGTCTCCGGACCAGAAGACCAACCCCTCCTAGTCAACAAAGTAAAAGAAGAAAGGGTCAAAGTGGCAATCAATCCGGAACACCCAGAGCAGACGGTGATGATCGGTTCTAACCTTACGGAGAAAGCTAGAGTTAAGATGTGTAACCTACTTCAGCGGAGCTTAGACGTATTCGCTTGGACCCTAGCGGATATGACGGGCGTCCCAAGGCATATAGCGGAACATAGGCTGAATGTACGAGAAGGTTGCCAGCCGATTAGGCAGAAGAAAAGAGGCAGAAAGAAACATAGCAATCAATGACGAAGTCAGTAAGCTGGTGGCAGCCGGGATCATGAGGGAAGTTTATTACCACGATTGGCTTTCCAACCCAATAATGGTAAAGAAACATGACGACAGATGTAGAATGTGCGTCGACTTTAAAGACCTCAATAAATCATGTCCCAAGGACGGGTATCCCCTGCCAGAGATAGACTGGAAGGTTGAATCCCTATGTGGATTTCCCTTCAAATGCTTTCTGGACGCATACAAGGGGTACCACCTGTAGGATCCCTAGATCATTCCATGTATAAAGCACAAGATCAATGGCACAAAAGATTTAAACATTAAAGAACTTTTGAT
>BQNB010134626.1:0-18286 GCA_026074375.1 Tanacetum coccineum | reverse complement strand
AAGCCTCTGGATGAGCCAACTTTCAAAAGATTGATTGTTGAACTAGGTATGCTGAACATTGATTCACCAACCTAAAGCTTCAGGACTGACTGGAGAAAATTGAAGCTTCAGTGTCTTCTTCCAAAACTGAACAACTTTTCATGTTAAATATTAGTTCAGTTTTTGTATCCTTTAACTTGCTCGAGTAAAGTAATTGAGCAATGACATGTGTCTCATTTATGGATTTTCATGAGCATGTGTGGTTTTGTTGCCTTCGCTGGAGCACAGATATTGGTCAAGTCAAAAACTGACCTCACTAGTTTATTCTCTTCAATTCAGTTTAGCAAAATAATTTTATCTAAATCTTCAGCTATCTCTCGAGTGAAGTAACTGAGCAATCACATATGTCTTATTTATGGATTTATATGAGCACTTGTGGTTTTGTCGCCTTCGCTGGAAGACTGATGATGATGAAGATTACAATAATTAGTTCAGCATGACATAAACACCAAACCTGAACCTAGTCCAGCTTTTTCAAAATATCAATCTAAAGGTTAGTTTCAAAAAAAACAAATGTGATTTTCAAAAGTAATATTATTTTATCAAAATAATTTCCTTCCCAAGGAAGTTGTTTAACTTTAAAATAAATATATTAAAAGAGGAAGTCCAATAGTTAGAATGACCACATCATCTTTCTCTCACCTACTTTTTTAGTTGAATAGACGTATGTTCACTGTTCTATGTGTCAGAAGCATGCTTTGCTGACTTTCATTTAATACAAAGTTT
This sequence comes from Tanacetum coccineum, assembly GCA_026074375.1. Classification (NCBI taxonomy): domain Eukaryota; kingdom Viridiplantae; phylum Streptophyta; class Magnoliopsida; order Asterales; family Asteraceae; genus Tanacetum; species Tanacetum coccineum. The sequence continues at coordinate 17,521 of BQNB010134626.1, read as the reverse complement.
GACACACATGTTGAAACCTAACCCTAAAACATTCCCATAACTTTATAACCTCAAATGCTAATTACAATTTCTCAAAGAAATTTTTGTAATTTCATCAATCATATAAATCACAACACACCATTCCACATCACACTCTCACAAATCCGTCAAGAACAAACAAAACACACACCTTCCACCAGATCAAAACTTCAAAACCTTAATGGCAGAATTATCCTTACAAAAACCCTCATCACCTAACCTCACTCCCAAAGAAGAACCTATCACTCTTGATAAACCTGAAAGCCCAAACCCTTTCTTACCTGCCATTCAGGTAGAGTTTACATTTGAGGAAATTGCCTTCACCACTAACAATGAAGTCGCACTTTTATATCCATCACACCCTAACCAAGAATACTTTAAGGATGTGTCTGACTTCATTTCCAAATGTTGTCTAAAAGAAGCATTTACAAGAGCCCCAAATCAATACAAAGAATACCTAAGTGAATTATGGTATATGTCAAAGGTCTTACCAGATTGGGTATCTACTCCCACAAGAGAAGTTAGAGGAGAGATAGGTATCACCACATTTAGAAATGCTCTTAGGGCACAATACCGAACTTACTCAAGTATGTATGTTTCTCCACCCTTGATAACGCCTAAATTATACATATTTTCGGCGACGTTATTTTCATTTATTTGATCATTTCTCGTGAACTTTTGGTACTTAATCAAGTATATTTGTTATTATATGTTCTAGGTATATGTCGTGGAAGAATATGAAAGACTACATGAAGAATTGAAGCTTAAACGAAGAAATAACTCAAACTCGGAGCTTCCCGACACCTGTTCATTGTTTTGGTCATAACTCGGTCATACGAACTCCGTTTTAGTTGATTCAAGCGACCACGAAAAGAGAATTCAATTATCTATAATATGGACAAACGTTCAAGAGCTTAAATTCCCTAAAAATCGATGGTTTTACAAAGAAGAACAACACACTTTATGAAGATACACTTTATTCGCGAATCTGGACCTTAATCCATCCACATACATCCTCAACTTGGTCCCTAAGTAATCTCTAGCCTATAAATACCCTCCCTATGATGCTTTGGATGAAATATCTCTTATCATATCATCACACATACAATTTACAAGAGAAAAATCCAAGAAACCAAAGAAGTACGCCGCACTTATCATAAGTACGCCGCACTTTCCACCATCACCAAGTACGCCACACAATATTTCTTGTACGCCGCACTTTCGTTCAAACTTCCTAAAGAAACGGTTAAGTCCCAATAAATGATGAGTGCATTAACTCCTTAAGTGTGCCGCACAAATAAGTTTGTGCGCCGCACTTCTGCCCGATTTCAGCCTATAAAAGGAGGCCTTGGCTCCCTCATTTTACATACACCTCCACAACATTTCTCTCATCAATCCTCAACATATAATCACGAATCTACAAGTGTGGTGACAGCACCTTAAGGGTTCGAGTCGATTGTAATAGATATCTTGGGTTCTTGATAATAGTTTTCGGTTCGGAAAACTTGTAATCGCCTTCTTTGATCTTGTAAACGTTGGTATAATTTCTACAATTCTTTTAATATGAATTTTTTGGAGTTTATATGATTGTTATGATCTTCATCTCTTTGATTATGGAGTAGTATGTTTATGTTTGTTTGGGCAATATGTGATCTTTGATATGTAGTGTTTAGATATGAGTTTATTGAATTGGTAAAACATATTTTATATAAAAAAATAGGCCGACATGTTTCTTTATACATGTGTTCTATCAATCCATCTAATATATTGGTTATAATGACTTATAAAGGCCGAAAGGATTTGTTGTTATTAATCGATATAATCACTAGTTATATTTAAAGGCCGAAAGGATTTATAACTTGTGATAACTCTATTTTAAACACTATTCCAAACACATCATTATCTAAGTGATCATTGCCTAAACAAACATACATTAATCATTTGATTGAATCATCTTCTAATCACTTCCGTTATAATATCCGATATATGCAAGATTTGGTTAATTTGATCCGTGACAATCTTATTAACCTTAGCACCTTAATTACAAATTAGGAAAACTTCAATTCCCATGGAACGACCTAGACTTACCTAAAGCTATACTATACACGAACGGGTATACTTCCCGAGTGTTGTGTTTTTAGTAAAAATTGGTATTTCTAGTATTATAAATTTAAAGCTTGTGAAAACATACATCAACCCTCCATAACAACTGTTGATGACATCAAATAACGTCTATTTTGTAACATTATTTATCCCATGTTATTAACCCGTTTTGCATAGTTATTGCAAAGAATTATTACTTAGTCGTTTATATTTGAGAATTGCAGTAATTATGGAGTGATTGGTGAAAGATAGCAAAAGGCACGCATTCTGGAGCTTAAAAGAAGATATTTTAAAGATTACTATTCTGAAGACCAATACGCCGTATCCATCAAGGAAGATACGGTGTATCCGTGCCTGCACTCACCAAAGACCACAGAGGATGAAGCTCAATACGCCGTATCCAGAGATACTTAATACGCCGTATTTAATATATGGAACGAATATAATATTCTAGAAGATATCAAGCGTGGTCCCTACTCTAAGAAATCCCCAATACGCTTTATCCAACTCCTTGGATACGCCGTATCGAACCGACTTCTAGACCTTATAAATAGAAGGCTCAAAAACGAGTTTTAAGTGTGCTAAATCAGATTCTCGATACCTAAACCACAAAAGTCGATTTTCAAAGGAGAAAAAGAGCAAAAGAGGTCAAGCAACGTAATCAATTCCATAGGAGACAACCTGTAATTCCGTATACTTTAGTAATCGTTCAGTTTTTGTATTATTCATTAACTCGGTTAGTTTACCTTGGCTAAATAATTGCTCTTGTATTTATTATGACGTTTGAAGGCTAATACCTTCGGGTATTAGCCATTATTATGAAGATCTGAATTTTTGGTATTTGTTTATCTCGATTTCTTGATTTATCGTTGTGTGCTTGTTTATGTTTATCAATTTATACTTGCTTACGCGCTTTTGTATGCGACCTATCATTCAACTAGATCTAGTGACATGGACCAAGTAGATCTAGAGTTCGGGATAGCTCTCCATATAGTAATTTATACATCTAGAATAATAGTTACATAAATATTGTCCTTCTAAATTTGTGTCTAGGATACGCTTCAGGCTTAACTAGTTAATTGGATATTGCCGATGGTTTATTGATCGTGTTGACTAGCAGGTGACCTAGATAATTTAACAAGTAACGTTCTAATTCCATTGGATAGTTGGACAAGTGGACTACTAGTGTATAAATTGCCAATAAGCGGTAAGTGAGAAAAGTCTCTATGAGCCAGGGTTTAACAAGATTACCATTGCCTTAATCCCTAAGATAGATTATAATCAGCAAATAAGGATGCTATATGCGGATGCTTTAATTGTGACAAAATTATTGTGTCTATGTCTTAGGATGATGTAACGCCTTAGTCTTCAGAATGATATGCCACCTCGAGAGAAGAAATCATTGCACTTAATAAACAAACCAACTTTCTAATCGGATTAATAATGGTTAATACAGCTTTCTTATATAAGGTTCGACCGCTCTTCTATCCTTTGTTGATTAGCTCGCGTGGGTTAAAGCGTCTTGAATTGATTGTAGTCACCAACCAAACTGTGCCAGTCTCTCAAGTTGAAAACCTCCCCCTTTCCGTTAGAATTAGGATATTAGACTGACATAGGTTTAACATAGGTTTAGAATAGAGTAGAATTAACATAGATTAAATAACCAAAATATTAATTAAATTGACAAATTTAACCTCGATTCAAGTGTTCGACACCCTACTTACCACGAAACTACTACCGATCGGGTACACTGCCCGTTAAAGTGTTGTTTTTGGTTTAGTCGGCAAAATATAAATTTAAAACTTGAATCAATAAATTATACACCACACAACGACACATCAAGTTTTTGGCGCCGTTGCCGGGGAGTGAAAATTAATCTTGATTTTTATTTGATATTTTAGTTTTTAACATTAGATTAGATCTAACCCTTAGGATTAGTGTAATTTAGATTAGTGTATATTCTTGTATATTCTGTAATATTTGTATATTTGTGTGTTTAATTGTTTGCGTATTTAATTTTTTGATACACTGTTCTGGTCGACAGTTGAATACGGCGTATCCACTTCCATCGGATATGGCGTATCCAGTTCTCTGTCCAATACAGTGTATTCATTCAAACTAATCAATACGGCATATCCACTTCCATTGGATATGGCGTATCGATCATCTGATATAAGTTCTTTTCCATTCTCGAACTTATAGCCCAATTTTTTTATATACATTTCTCCGCTGGTTCTACTGATAATTTTCTGGATATTTTTCAGTAAGAATGACAAAGGTTATCAAAGGAGAGTTCGAGAAAATTAAGGACGTTAAGGTCGAAGATGTTTCGCTCACTTGCGATACACAACTTGAAATTTTCAACATGGAAGTCAGTCGATTAAGCGGAATGGATAATGATTTATTCACATATGAAGTTGAAGTTGCTAACATCTCATGTAACTCGAAAATGGATGATGATTCAGAGGATGATGATGATGATGACTTGGGGTATGATCCGTCTGATGTTGCATTTACTGAATGGTTAGGGTCAAAAAAATTCAACTACAAGATAATGGATCATTATACTATGAAAGCATTATGGATTTACTGGATTAGAGGAGATGATAAGGTTGAGCTCACAGATGAAGAATCTTCTGATGATATGGATGAAGTTGCTAAAGTCTTTAGGATCGACACTAATTTATTTAATTTTGAGACACCTATATGCAAGGCATTCAATGAATTTAACTATCTTTTGCAAATCGATCCAGACTTACTTACTAAGGACATTGAGGGATTCAAGACCTATGAAGATTACAAGAATGATTGGATCTATGAATGGAACAAGGACGTACCATGGGTCGATGAGAAGCCATGGACTAACACCGGAGTTTGGACCAAACCCACACCAGTTAAACATACTTGCAAGCCTTTCAACTATAAGACTGGGTGTTCGAAATGGCCAACATGTAGTTGGAAGGATGATGGATACTGTAATGGAGGAAACTTACCAGGAACTTACATTATTGGAAACCAACTACATTATCAGGATTACGAATGGTACAAAGCTTTGGAAGATAGCAAACTAAAAAATGAAGCTTTAAGGAACAAAGCCTTCATGAAAGGATTTATCAAAGAAGATGATGATGAGTCACGTTACAAACAAATGAGAAGATGGAATACTTATACAAACTACGATGATGCTTATGAGATAAATCATGAACATAATATGAGTGAAGAATTATGTGAAATTCATGAGCTACCGGTATGCAATATAAGGAGATATATGATGATCAAATATTCGTTCAAAGATGATGAAGAGTATTTGCTGTAAAAGAAAACGAATACGTCGATCTTACTGTTACAAGAAAAGAGGCATGCCGAGCTTACTAAGAAATCTTTCGGATTATGGACGAAGGATGGAAGGTGACGCGCACCAAATAATGAAGAGAAGCTGAAGAAAAGTCTAACTTAAAGACTTCGCTGTAAACAAAAGTGCTTCCCGGGAGACAACCCGACATATTATTTAATTTTTTTATCGAGTCTGTCTTCCTAGACATCAATACGGCGTATCCGCTCCATACCATACAGCGTATTGATCGTCTGGACGTTATCAGTCTTTATTTTTATTGCACTTTAAAAACATTATTGTCAGATTTTGAATACGGCGTATTCACTAACCTGATACGCCGTATCCACCAGACTGACCCGTACTTATTCTGTTTATTTTAGTTTAAATTAACCGTAGGAACCAAGATAGGAATGCACATGTTTTTCTTATATTCTATACAGGACCTCGTGAAATAAATATCGACGAAGTTAGTGGAATGCATATTTTCTGGAATTCTATGTGTGTGATATTCGCGCTAGGATTCAGACGCTTTTTCAGCACACAATCTTGCTCATAAACGCAACTTGGAGAATCTACCGAGCAAATATCAGGGGAGTTTCTCATTCTAATTCTTTTTAAAATTCCCGTATTTAATGTTTTATATATACAACGAGGACGTTGTATAATTCAAGTGGGGGGATGGAATTAGAATGTTTACTTGTCCTATTTTTCACATTAAAATGCTTAAATTATGCTCAAATTTAAAAAAAATCAAGCATACTTTTGTGAAATTACATGATACATAACCCGCACACAATAACCCTTGTTATATATTATGAGGATTTAACCTTTCCGTTTCCAAATATTTACCCAAATTCCACAAAATATGAGTGTGTCGGTGATGTTGTAGACTTTAGAACTTGGCTTGGTATATCACTCGAGACCGCAATGATAAGTACGATGGATTTATATGAAGTAACTTGTTTAAATTGGTAAATTTTAGGATTACACCCAAATCGCCTTTACATGTTGCTTATTAACTAACTACACCGGTTAGTAAACCTCCCGTTTAAACCCTTTTTCACTCTCATCTTTAGAGTGAAGATCCACTGGAACAACCCGTAGAGCCAATCCTTTAGGAATTTACACCAACTATTTGTTTCGTTACACCCTTACACCTTAACCTACCTTGTTAGATTAAGTTTAATTACAGTGGCTAGTTGCTTAAAGTGTAAAGTTTGTATTTTCCGAGTCTTGTGTCATTTTTTATCTTTGGTGCGGATGGAAATTTGCACATTGCAAGTGGGAATGTATATTAGTAGTCAAAACTCATGTGATTTTACTACCGTTACAATTATTGGTGAAACCTAAAAACGAAGAATTACCGAAGGAATTATCCGGAATTATTATGATCGTGAAGATGGTGAAACTATACCGATATTTGAAGCATAGGTAAAAAAATTCGAAAAAATGATAAAAATACAAAAAGAGAAAGAAAGTTTGAAGATAATCGTTTCGCAAAGGAATTACCGAAGGAATTACATGAAGGATCAATTATTCGTTGATACGTCTAAAAAATCAACGATGTAAAGTATTGTACAAAGTGGAAGATATCGCCACTTGCCTTGTAGAGTATGTAAAGTTTTGGGATGATTGAGAAGTTGACCGTTACGGGAACGCCAACTTAGGTTGTTGTTTTTGATCAAGTGATCAAGACGTTGTAAATAGTTGTGTCTTAATCATGGTAACGGTCGGGAAAAAAAAGTGTCTAGCAACTTGTATCTTAAGTCTTAATCTATTTGTTTCTTGATTTTCATTTAACAACAATTTACTTTCCTCTCACCTAATGATTAGCCGCTGGTTTTACGCGAACGGGGATTCATACGAACATGCATGTCTATTCCGTCGTTACGGCCATGTATGCATGTCTTGTACCTCGTTGGTTTACGACTTTTGGTGAAAGTTAGAAGGTTCCTACCCTATATCATTCTTCATCCTAACCGTTGGTTAAATTCAAATGGGGATGTGATCGAACACGCATGTCTATCCTGGCGTTTCGGGTGTGTATGTGTGCTTCAGCTGCCTTGTTGGAGTGGTACTTCTGGTGAAAGATTGTAGAATGATCAACCGTAAGCCTTTCCATACAAAAACCCATATTTACCTTTATAAACTTGTTACTCCTTAGCTTTAGCGGTGGAGATGTGTATCCTTGCCAAGCTTATGATAGAATACTCATCATGACCGAGCAATTGAGCGAATTAGTTACATGTTACCACACAGATTAGTTGAGTGATTTGAGTGTTTTCATCTTCATATTTCGTGAGGTGTTTGGTTGTGTACTTGTAATAGATCGAATGAATTCTTTAACGGAAAATATCCTTAGGGATACATTTTTATAAACTTCTAAAGGCTACTTGAGGACAAGTAGGATTCAAGTGGGGGGATATTTGATGACATCAAATAGTCTATTTATAACATCATTTATCCCATGTTATTAACCCGTTTTGCATAGTTATTGCAAAGAATTATTACTTAATCGTTTATATTTGAGAATTGCAGTAATTATGGAGTGATTGGTGAAAGATAGCAAAAGGCGTGCATTCTAGAGCTTAAAAGAAGATATTTTGAAGATTACTATTCTGAAGACCAATACGGCGTATCCATCAAGGAAGATACGACGTATCCATGCCTGCACTCACCAAAGACCATAGAGGATGAAGCTTAATACGCCGTATCCAGAGATACTCTATGGAACGAATATAATATTCTGGATGATATCAAGCGTGGTCCCTACTCCAATAAATCCTCTATACGCCGTATCCAACTCCTTGGATATGCCGTATCGAATCGACTTCGAGACCTTATAAATAGAAGGCTCAAAAAAGAGTTTTAAGTGTGCTAAATCATAATCTCGATACCTAAACCACAAAAGTCAATTTTCAGAGGAGAAAAAGAGCAGAAGAGGTCGAGCAACGTAATCAATTCCATAGAAGACAACCTGTAATTCCGTATACTTTAGTAATCGTTCAGTTTTTGGTATCATTCGTTAACTCGGTTAGTTTACCTTGGCTAAATAATTGCTCTTGTATTTATTATGACGTTTGAAGGCTATTATTATGAAGATCTGAATTTTTGGTATTTGTTTATCTTGATTTCTTGATTTATCGTTGTGTGCTTGTTTATGTTTATCAATTTCTACTTGTTTACGCGCTTTTGTATGCGACGTATCATTCAACTGGATCTAGTGACATGGACCAAGTAGATCTAGAGTCCGGGATATCTCTCCATATAGTAATTTATACATCTAGAATAATAGTTACACAAATATTGTCCTTCTAAGTCTGTGTCTAGGATACGCTTCAGGCTTAACTAGTTAATTGGATATTGTCGAGGGTTTATTGATCGTGTTGACTAGCAGGTGACCTAGATAATTCAACAAGTAACGTTCTGATTCCATTGGATAGTTGGACAAGTAGAATACTAGTGTATAAATTGCCAATAAGCAGTAAGTGGAAAAAGTCTTTATGAGCTAGGGTTTAACAAGATCACCATTGCCTTAATCCCTAAGATAGATTATAATCAACAAATAAGGATGCTTTATGCGGATGCTTTAATTGAGTCTTAAGAATGATATGCCACCTCGAGAGAAGAAATCATTACACTTAATAAACAAACCAACTTTTTAATCGGATTAATAATGGTTAATACAGTTTTCTTATATAAGGTTCGACCGCTCTTTTATCCTTTGTTGATTAGCTCATGTGGGTTAAAGTGCCTTGAATTGATTGTAGTCACCAACCAAATTGTGCCAGTCTCTCAGGCTGAAAACCCCCCTTTTCCGTTAGAATTAGGATATTAGACTGACATAGGTTTAACATAGGTTTAGAATAGAGTAGAATTAACATAGATTAGATAACCAATATATTAATTAAATTGACAGATTTAACCTCGATTCAAGTGTTCGACACCCTACTTACCACGAAACTACTACCGATCGGGTACACTGCCCGTTAAAGTGTTGTTTTTGGTTTAGTCGGCAAAATATAAATTTAAAACTTGAATCAATAAATTATACACCACACAACGACACATCAACTGTAAGACCATGGTTTGCAACGATAGGGTACAATAGGGAGATTGGGGCAAAAGGAACTCTCAAAAAGAGTTGTCTTCCTCATCCTTCACCTCCCACACTAGTGGTTGGTGAAATGCATAAAGAGGCACAGCAAGCAGCTGGTGGCCCAACATCTTTAGGGGCCACCAGTGAAGAAGGAGCCCACCCTCAGCTCAGTAGTGGTATGTCTGCATTTCCTATAATTGAACCTGTTTAATCAGCTTCTTTCATTTTGCACTCTGCGTTTGCATCAAGACATGATGCTTCAGCAGATTTCACAGCTGAAGTTGATCCTGGAATATCTGCTCCTAAGGATTCCATATCTTAACAACAAGGTATGGATGAAGGAACCAAAAACTACTCATTTGCTCACATACTTGCAGGATGTAATCCAAGTGTTCTTGTAGATAAAACCAAATCTGCTAGAGATAGGTTAAAAACTGCCCACACTACTTCAGGTGCAAATGAGGAATCAAAATCTGATGACATCTCACGAAAAGTGAAGCTAGAGGATTTATCAGATATCTTGAAAGATACAAGATCTGCCTTCTTCACTCCTGACTCACCAACAGATGAGCCAATCATTGTTTCAGATGAGAGTGAAGAGGAAGAGAATGCTAAAAAAGATAAAGACACTAAAGATACTTCAGTCCCACCTCCCCCATCTCCAAAATCAGCTCAAATTCAAGAGTTAATGGCTCAGGTTCACTTACTTTAGTCTCAGAAGGAAGAGCTGGAGAAAGCAAAACTCAAAGCTGAAGCTGAAGTTGTCTCAATGAAAACCAAGCCTTCATATCCAGACATTAACCAACTAACTGAACTTCTGGTAACTTTCTTGAAACCTGAACTATCCAAACTCTTAGCCTCACATGACTTTGCTAGCTGCTTGCCTACTGAACTGAAAGAGCTCCCCTCAAAGATCACTGGATTATCTGGAGAAATTAAAGAGCTAAAGCAGCATATTAAAGACATAGAAATCGAGCTGCCTGGGGATCTCATAGAGATACCAACAAAACTAGAGTCATTCACTTCCACTATCTCCAGTTTATCATCCCAGGTAGCTAAACTGGAAAACATTCAATGGAAACCTCCAGCAGAGTTTCTCAATTTGCCAAGTCAAATTTCTTCAGTTCAAGAAAAGCTTAAGACTTTGGATTCTCTTCCAAGTCTTTTGCACAAGGTCACTCATACCTTGAACAGGTTTTCCACCATGATGGACAACGCATCAGGAGCTGCAAGCATGAATGTTCCTTCAGCAGGCCAAGTGATGTTCGTTCAAAAACCCCTCTTAATAATATATACATATACGTAAGCTAAGTATCATACAAATTATTCTTAGGAAAGAATAATAAATAATCAACACGGGTATCGTTCTCCTCGGTGAGAGGTGAATGAAAATCTACGGTTATGTCAGGAATCGAGCTTGAGTGTCATTAAAGATTTGGTTTTGGTTTCTAATTCTAATAACGCAAATGAAAAGCAATCAAAGGCACGCTAAGCTAAAAATAAAGGTGACTTAAAACTAATGACTTTTAAAGCAATTAAAAAAAACTAATTAAAAACTAAATTAAACTAACTAATTGACCAAAAATAACAAATTAAAACTCTAAAAATTCAAAATGAAAATTTCTAATCTTAAATGTATTAAACTAATTTTTAAAACTGAGAAAATATTTTTTAGAATTTTTAAACTAATTAAAACTATTTTTAAAAGTAAATAATACCAAAAATGAAATTAAAATTATACAACTAAATCCTAAAATTTTAACAAAATTTATAAAAATACTATAAGCTAAAAAGGTTGTTTATAAAAGAAAAAGACCGAATAAGCTTAAACCAATAAGCCAGGAAAAATAGAATAAGCAAAATAAGCTATAACTAAAACGTGTATAAGAAATAAATGAAAGGAAACTATAACAGAAAAGTCCCAAGGGCATACTGGTAAGGCATTGGTGTTGTGAAGGAGAGGTCACATGTACGAGTCCTGTGACCTTCCTTTTTGCAAAACATTTTATTTTTCAATTTCTTTTTGAAAAAGCTATAAAATAAGTAAAACCTAGAAACTTTAATAAAGGAACTTTATGACAAAGCTTAAAAATAAGCAATAAAAAGCTCAATTAAAATGACAGATTTGCTTATTAAAACTAATGACTAATAGCTAAACTGTTGGTTTTATAAAAACTCAATAAGCAATTACAAAACCCTAATAAGCTAAAACAGGCTTAGTCCTAGACCTAATGAGCACTAAGGAGAAAGAAATAAGCAAAATCAATAAGCTAAAAAAACATTAAAAAGGCAAACAGACAGCAAACTTTAAAACAGACCTAAGGACTTTGACAGACTTTAAAAGGACTAATACTACTACTTTTAAGCAAAGAAAATGAATTAATAAGCACTACTATTAAGCTAATTCCCAAAAATCAGTAATGAAGATCATTTACCAAGGTACTTGTGCTTAATGAACCATACTTGGTATGATTTTGTTCATTCACAGTCACAGACAGATTTGGTTCCATTGAAGACTTTAGAGATTTCCAAACACGCATGAATATATATTGTACAAGAAATATTCTTCAGACTTCACCAAGGTCCAGGGTTTGATGATCATGCCAGGACTTTTAGTTCTTTTCTGCTTGCTGAAATTGATAAGAGAAACCTCAATCCACTCAAACAGATGAGAGTCATTGAACAACTAAGGCAGTAGAATGAAATCTTTTGTAATAACTTTATTTCTTGTAAATGTAATGTAATGAAAGTTAGAATAAAGGTTATCCGTTTATGTTGTTCAATTCATATCAATTATGTAAGAAGAAGTTGTTTTGCTCATTTACAATTGATTTTAACTTAGGCTATTTGTATATTCAAATAGGGAGAGATTGTTGAGTTCAGTTCCTGAGTGTTAAAATAAGAAATCACTAGCTACACAAGAATGATCCGGAGGTCGGGGAGGATTGAACAAATGTTTAGCCATATTATTTTAGAGAGAGAAAGATTAGAGAGAAGATGTGTTAGGTCTTGAGAGAGAAAGTCAAGAACACACACACTTTACAAAATGAATCCTCACCCCTCCATGGAAGTATGGAGGGGGTATATATAGGTCAAGACAAGAGACACTATACTATCTTAGAACAGGTTATGTACCCTGTGAGTTCTGTGCCTATAATTTAAAACTAATGTAATTTCGGATAAGTCACCATATTTTTAATAGGCTAATCAATCTTCCCCCAAAATGAGGAGACAGTATGAATAACTTACAATGTTCCTAACTGTACAAATACAACTAACTAACGTCTTCCAAAGCGCTTCCAAAGCGAAGGATGTCTTCGAAGTTCTCCTGGTCTTGAAACTGTGTACTCGCAGCATTGGATCTTCATTGTCCCTTTACTTGTACAAGGAACCACATTTTAGTAAGCATGAACTAGGATTAACTCCCCCCAATTCAATGCAGCATGACTGGAAAAGCTTTCCATTCATAGACTCTTTTTTGGCGAAGTTTTCTGAATCAAGCATCCCCGCACACCACATTCCCTATCTTAAGCAGGTTCGAAACCTTTGATGTAGCTACCAACCCAATCTCCTACTTGTCATCCTGACGTGCACAGCGGAAATTTGTAGAAGTCAAACCACTAGCCAATGAACCACTACACTTGCCTTCATTCTTGTCATTAGGGCCTTGTGAATATCGTTCAGGGTACATGCGAGAGAATGCAGCAACAGACAATTCTTCTCACGTAATGCATAATACTTCACAAACCATACTTAGTAAAGTATACATGCACTAACTTTCTCCCCTGGAAGTTTTGACATGGTAACAACAAAGTCAACTAAGTCCGGATGTACACCATGTCCCCCATGATTGTTGCGAACTTTCCGGAAGCATCATTGTCGTGTTACGTCCATATACCTCGAGAAGTTCTTGTCAATTAAGCACAAATCTGATTTACAAAAGATTCAATACCAATCTTGTAATTCACAAACCGTAAGTATTGAATCAAGCATCAAGAACACTTTGGTATAATCCAAGGTCTTTGTATGAATGTCATCGAAGAACTTTGAAGATTTTGCTTAGACTGTGAAGTATCGTTGTCTTGGAATAACACAAAAATACCTGTGAGATAAACTAAGATAAATGGACATATTCATTTAAACCTTAAATTAAACTGATCAAAACCATAAACTAGACTAATTAAGCTATTAGAAGACTGAATAAGCATAATTAAGTAGCAATAAGCAAGAATTAAGCAATAAGATAAGCTAAACAGTTATTTAAGCTTAAAAAGAGTAAAAGAAGAAGTACCTTGATCCTAGCTCAAGCAAGGATCAAAAATGCTCAAGGGAGCTTATCTACAAGCTCAAGCTTGTTAAAAACAAGCTGGTAAGGTCCATAAGCCCATCCATGTCTGGCTTATCTTCCAATAATAAGCTGAGGTAATTTTGAGGGAGTTTTAAGTGAAATACTAATTCAGTTAAGCTTTAGAAGGCTTAACTGAATGAGAGCTAGCTTATGGAGTAACAAAGCGCTTATAAAGCTTATTAGCTTGATTTTGAATACATTTAAACCATAATTGCTCAAAAGTAAACAGAATTTAAGGCACAATATAAATGAAATTTGAATTTTATTAAAACTGAAAGTGATTACAAGCTTTGGAAAAGTAAGTTACATCAAATGAAAGACAATAAGCTAAAAAATTACATAATAAGCTATTAAATTTACACTACTCCTACTCCTATCTAGATATCTTCCTCTGTGTGATTTGCACTCTATTTATAAGGATGAGATGAAGCTTCTAGGACTCTAAGATGCTCCCTACCTTTTAATATTGACCCTCCAATCTCAATCCATCAATTAAGTACCCTTGGATCACTTCCACATTATTGTAGCCAATAAGATTCCACGGGATTGCCAGCGTGGCTTAAATAGTCAGATGTGTCAGGGATTTCTTCTAGAAACATAGGAGCGTGTGGGTGAATAGGATTAACCTGTGTGTTCGTTTGTGTAAATGTAAAAGAAGGAGGGAAATGAAAGAGATGTACAGTAACTCTCTTTCATTGACCAGTATGTTTATAAGTTTGACTTGGGTCCAGGGTGTGGGATTGGGCTTTTGTTATTTCATTTGGGCCCGAATGAGGATAATGGATTTATAAATTTGGACATAGACTTAGGATTATAGTATAATAGTTAATGGGCTGACCTGGCCAATTAAAATGGGCACGGGTTGGCCCATTAAAGATTATTACGCCTTCGGCTTCGGTTTCACACGCTCTTTCTATTCTCGTGCTCGGTTTTGTCAGTTTTGTTTTATTTTTTTCTTTTGTGATTTATCCGTTACCTGCAAGACATAATAGACAAAACACATATATACAATGCATTTTCATGTATTATTGGTCATTATTGGTTTTTTTAGCTTTATATTAAGGAATAAAAGATATGTGTTTAAGCACATATCACCAAGCAACTGCTTCACCTGCTGAGGGGGAGAAGAACACCAAAGATGCTGATACAAACCTGAAAGATGAATTAATTAATCTTTTAGGCAAAGATGTTGTGACACAGTACTACACCAAGAAACTACTCTTTGATAAATACTGTGACAAGATGCTGAAGAGAAAGAAAAACCCTAAGATCACAAACTGTGAAGTTCTCACAAATAAAGGCCCTATCACACTGAAAATATATAGGGAAGATGGGTCTGATGAAGTCATCTCAAATCTTAAAGTCAGTGATTTACATTCGGAAGAACGGAGAGAAGTACTACAAGAGGATGGAAAACCATTTATGATCTGGTAAAGACAAGAGTGGATTAACTGACTCAAACTGAACAAGAACTCAAGATTGACTTGAACCAACCCCTCAAAGAACAAGATCCTTTGAATGAGCTAATTGACTTAGCTAACAAGAAAAGAAAAAGAACCAGTGACTTAAGAGATCATTCCATGTCAATAAAGAAACACCAGTCATCTAGTTCAGCATGAAGAAGAGGGTCATTGAACAACTAAGGAAGTAGACTAAAATCTTTTGTAACAACTTTTTCTTTTGTAAATGTATTGTAATGAAAGTTAGAATGAAAGGTTATCAGTTTATGTTGTTCAATTTATATCAATTGTATAAGAAGAAGTTGTTTTGCTCACTTACAATTGATTTTAACTTAGGCTATTTGTATATTCAAATAGGGGGAGATTGTTGGGTTTAGTTCCTGAGCCTTTCAGTCTTTCAGTATATTTAAACATAAAATTACCTAAGTGTTTCTCAAACTAAAGTCTTTCAGTTTGAGTCACTGAAGCCTTTCAGCTTCAGTCGCTGAGCTCTTTAGGTCCTTAGAAGATTGGGAAGTATCTTCACTTCAGTGTATGCAGCGGTATAGAAACTAAAGAAGGACTCTTGGTTGGAGCTTCAGTTCAGCTTGGCTGACAATTCCAAGCTGAACGTTGTCTATCTCCTTAACAGAAGCTGAAACGTGTGTTTCACTTCTAGAAGGTTTACAAGGCAGGAAAAAGATTGCTTTATGTCAAAAGGAATAAAGCAATCTCCTTGGGAAATGCTACTTCTAAAGTTGGTATAGAAGTACAACAACTTTCCTTCAAGGACTGTACCTAGTACTAGAAAGCAAACGTGCATTAAATGGTAGCTCAACCACCCATTTAATGCTTGCCACGTAGCTAGGTTAAAACTTGTAAACCCTAATCCCTTTGCCTATAAAAGGAAAGGGATTCCCAGAGTAAATGCTATCTCTTCCAATTAATGTGATACACATTGAAGAGTTCATTTATCTCTCAAACAAACTGACTCGTACTACTGAAAGCTGAAGCTTCAGTTTAGTCATAACAAGTTTGTTTTCTTATTCTCATAACTTTGGTTAGAGAATAAGTTCAAAGGAGATAACACCCCAATTGTCATTCAACCACCTTGCTATTCCGCAAGCAAGGTGTGTCATAGATTCTTTATTTGATTCTAATAAAAGTCTATACATTGAAAAGTACTTATGTGTGTTTTAAACTTGTTCTTTATATTGTTTATATATTTGTTTAAAACTCACTTTGTTGCTATGGAATCTGATTAGTTTAATTTGATAAACCTTATACCAGATTCTAAGGGACCAACAAACACAACATAAAGACGCCTAAAACACGGCCGGAGAGGCCTAAAACACGGCCCGAAGACGCCTGAAACACAACATGAAGAAGCTTGAAACACGGCATGATGACGCCTAAAATAGGGGAAGAAGACGCATGAAACATGGCCTGAAACAGCCTGACATGGCTAAACAACAGCCCTAAGTGGCCTTAACATCAGCCTCAAATGGCTTAACATCAGCCCCAGGTAGCCCGCGTCAGCTTCAAAAAGCATGACAACACCCCTAAATGAACCAAAATCAACCCTAGTGGCCTAGTCCCAGAACACAACTTTAATAACCCATCCTCTTTACCTCACGCTGACATTACAGTCAGGGCGACCATATACCCTGATCCTAACTCACTCGATCCAAAACAAAATTTTCCTACCAAAATGACTTAAAGTGACAATCAAGCTGAAGTTAATCAATATTTGCACCAAACACAACAACACACACAAACTACCACACTTGACACATGAACCTGGACATTTCCAGGGAGCACAAAAAACCATAAGGAGTCGCCCCCCATATGACAGTAAACCTCTTTACAAAACAAAGTGTTCCAAAGAAAAATTTCATTAAACACTAAATGACATGGAACATGCAAAGGCCAAAGCTCATTGCTTGACAACACAAACATGCTAAAACGCCATCAGGCTCAAATGTCAATAGGCTCAAACACTAACAGGATGAAACGCCAACATGCTCAAATGTCATAACATCATGCTCAAACACCCTCAGGCTCAAATGTCATTCCATCAGGCTCACACACCCTTAGATCAGGCTCGTACGCCATCATTCAAGCATGAAGACTGAAGCCAATAAAGTACCAGGAATCAGGATGTTATGCCCTAAGTAGCA